>CATIWC010001097.1:0-125000 GCA_948472305.1 Vicia faba
AATATATATATATATATATTTAAGTTTGCATTCTTGAGGTGTGTCTAGTAAAGGTAACTGTGCAAAACAAAGTTCCACATTTTATATTATCTAAAAGGAGTAACAGAAACAAGGCACATATATCTCATGTAAAATGAACAAGTTAAGTAAATCCATGTTGACTCTAGAATTATAGCAGGTCAATGATCTCTTTGATAAAGAGGAGCGCTTAAGACCATATTTGGGAGACCATAAACTCTAGGTATATAAAAACTCCAATAAATACAACTATCCCTCTAGGGGATAGAGGACAACCTCTCAAGTAACAAATACTTACACAATATCCAGTCCTACTCTGAGAGCACTCTGCTCTGAGTAATCCTAACAATATCACTCTAACCGCTAGCCTGCACCCTTGCAGCATCGGCCACAAACAGAGCATCTCATCTCACGCAAACTAGTCCCTAAAATAGCTTAAAAACTACCTTACGAAGTTACTTGTCGCCGTGAGATATCCCTCACTCTCAAACGTGTAATATATCTACTAGGAGTTTTGAGTCTCTATGTCCTTGTAGAGAGAACACACTTACACCTGTACTTTTTTGAAAAGTATAAATCTTTATTTATAATTTTTCAAAGATAAATTAAATGCAAATTGTATTTAATTTGTTTTCTTATATTTTATTAGTAATCAATAGATAATTAAAGTTATTTTATATTTTTCTATAAAGTTTATTTATAAAAAATCAAAAATATCATACTGTAATTTAATATATATATTTTTAAAGATAAAATTAAATGAAAATTGTATTTAATTTGTTTTTCACTTTATTTGTAACCAATAATCAATTAAAATTATTTTATTAATTTTTTATAAATTTTATTTAGAAATACACAAAAAGTGATACTTTAAATTATTATATTGTACTTTTGTTATTAAATATGATTATTTTTATTTTTTCTTTTAAATAAAGAAGAAAGAAGTAACATTTTTTTTAAACAAAATGAGCTCCCATGCTTCATTGATACTTTAATAATATACACTAAAATATTAATAGATAAAACAACAGAAATAATATTTAAATAAGGACAACGTAATCATTTGACGAGATTAAACTTTTGACCACATCTTTGTACAAACTTTAAATTCAATATTAATATCTGTAGGAAAAGTGATTTCAATAAATAAGTATTTAAATGGCAAGTTAGACTCATCTACATAGTTGTGGAGAGTGAAAAATATCCAGGAAGGTTTAGTTCATTTTCTTGTAAAAATGTTGAAGGTCTTATCTTTACTTAGTATCATATTGATGATTATCGCAATTTCAGTCCCTACACATGGTGAAGTTAATTGGAGTCCTACAAATACAAATGTACATGTTGAAAACCAATTAGGCACAAACGTTTTTATACATTGTAAATCATCAGACAGTGATCTCGGTGACCATAATGTTTCTAACAATGATTATGTAGAATGGTCTTTTAGAGCCAACATTCGTGGTACCACTTTATTTTCTTGTGCCTTGTTTTGGGGTGACAATGTGCATCAGAATATAGTAATTTATGATGCTAAGATAGATGAGTCATTGTGTATTTCCAAATGTTTGCGAGTCCTTAAACCTGATGGAGCCTATTTTTACCATCAATACAAAGATACGTGGGAGAAAAGATATTCATGGTAAAAAGGTTTAAGGTGTTTTTCATGTACTCAAATAAGAAATAAATAAAATAATAACTAGAAATATTTATGCTATGTAATTCTTCACCCCATCTTGCACTTTATTTATGATTAGTAATGAGTTTTTTTATAAAAGATAAGTAATCATTCGATTCTCTATACTTTTAAAAGTTGTCATAAAGATTAGTAATGAGTTATGAAAAAATAGTCACCAAAGTTCTCAATAACAAACCATATTTTGTATCTAAGTATTTTTTAATCTCTCCAACTTTTTATATATATGAATCACACAAAGGAAACTTGTTAGTATTTCTCAATCCCCTTTGATAACCCTCAAAATATTTCTAAACCATTACCTCTCTAAGATTTTGTTGGAACATATAATCACACACAATTGGTAAATCAATGAAGATTTAGTGCTTGTGGTGGAGAGAGAGAGAGAGAGAGAGAGAGAGGTAGGTTAATAGGTAGGGATGGAGAGAGAGAGAGAGAGAGAGAGAGAGAGAGAGAGAGAGAGAGAGAGAGAGAGAGAGAGAGAGAGAGAGAGAGAGAGAGAGAGAGAGAGAGAGAAATTGAGGATGAGAATTATTTTCTGCATTAGGTTTTAGATGAGATGCCTCCAAGGAAATTATACCAGAGTATTACAATAATTGGGACCTAAAAAAAACCTTAAAACACAAGAAAAAGTTAAAATTAATACATGTAACTAGTTAATACAACCGATTAAGCGGTTACCACTGAACAACAAAAACTATACAAAATAGTTATAACTGATTAACGTGTTTTCGTAACCAGTTGCGACAACTCAAAACAACTTTTTCATGTCTCAAGAAGTGCTTTTTCTCCAGTTGTAACTGAATACACCCCCATGTTAACCGATTACAACACTTGATATATTGAATTTCAACTAACACACCACCTTAGTTCAAGTTCTCCAAGTTCTCCATGCCTATACTCATCTTCAACCACTTGAGCACATCATTTGTGACTCCCTTAGTCAACAAATCAACAAGTTGGTCCTCACTTCTACAGTACCCCAATCTTAACTTCCTTTACTAACAATCTCCCTCAAATAGGGAAACCTCATCTCAAAGAGCTTTCTCCTTCCATATGCAATTGGATTCTTAGTAAGATTAATAGATGAAACATTATCAATCAAGAGTGTGACAACTTCACCCTCATTGTTGCCCAACTCTTCCAATAGATTCGTTCGGCTTGACACACACATAAAGCCATAGCAATATACTCGGCCTAACAATTCAAGAGTGAAACTAATGGTTCCTTCTTCGAATACCATGATATTGGTGCTCCAACGAACATAAAGATGTATCCAGTTGTAGACTTATGAACATCTTTATCTCGGAACCAATTGGAATTGGTAAAACCAAGAAAATTGCATTTTTCTACTTATATCCGCTGCAGGAAAGAGAATTCTGCAGCCAATAGATCCTTTGACATATCTTAGGATTCTCTTTACTTCTGCCAAGTGAGATACTTTTGGTCTCCCCATGAATTTACTCATAATACCGACACTAAACCCCAAATCTATCCGCGTATTGCATAAGTAACATAATGATCAAGTCAACCTTCTATATTGAGTAGGATCTATGTTCTACTCCTCTTCACTTTTGGACAACTGCAACCTTGCTTCAGCTGGTATAATGGCAGCATTACTGTAAGTTTAAGAGTGTACCTAAGAGGGAGGGGAATTAGGTATAATACAATTTTTCTGGTTTTTAGAGATATGTTTCTTTCTTTTCTAGTTATGATTTATGATGAAAGTTGTAAATGCATAAAATTAAAAAACACAAGAGATTTATCCTAGTTTCTCTTATAATCTGAGAGTATATCTAGTCCCCTTACCAAATGTAATAGATTTTATTATTGTTAGATCTTATGGACAACACACTCCCAGTCTTCCTATCTAACCAAATCACCAAGAACAATCCTCTTGTGATTAACCAAGTTGAAATAAGAGCAATCATCTTCAATTCAAATCCCTTGCTTCGAATATTTCTGGACAACAAGGTATACAAACCAAACAATTATAAATAAAAAACAATCCTTTCTTTTCCACTCTATTGTTTCCAACAATCCTGAATAACAAGGAAATACACCTAAAATCAAACAATCCTTGATACTTAGGAATTTGTAACAAAACAATAATTTGTATAAGAAGAAAGTTTGTATAATGGACAAGACTTAATCAAATGACCAAAGTCTTCTTCTCTTTCAAATATAAAATATCACTATCATAAACTCTCTAAGTTCTCAATGAGACTTTTACAATGATATGAAACTTTTTTCAAATAACATCTTAGCATGTAGATTGTAATGAAAATTATGTAGAGAGTTTTGATTGAAAAAGTGATATGACAAATAATGTGATTTTCCTTAAATACATCCTAATAAACCTTTATTAATTAATGCAAAATTTTGAGACGTTTTCATGATATTTTGCAATAGTTTAGAATGACAATGGTTCATGAAAAAGACATAATTTTTAATTTTGTACATGACTTGTTAAGCCAGTTAAACAAATATTTAACTTAACAAGTGCAACAAGTTTTTCAAAATTCAAAATTAAAAAAATGCTTCAGTCTGGTGCAGTTGTGGCAGTTGTTAGTCCCGTTACGACGGGTTAAACTACACAAATTTACAAAAAAACAGAATGTTTGAAAAATTGTCTAAGTATTTAAACCAACCTTCTACAACATCTATTGATTTATCCAAATAAATAGATTATATTTGAAAGTAATTTAACATGATTGAAATTCTGAGATACATATAACAAATATCCTAACACTTGTTAAGACACTTATATCCATTTAACATAACAAGGAAAAGACGAAGCATATTGTTATAATACTTGTCAATTCAATGTCGTGACAAATGTTCCAACATGTTATATGACATGTCAATTAATCAAGAAACAAAACTGAACAATGCAAAATGATAATAACACAAATATATGATGACCCAGTTTGGTGTATGTTATACCCCAAAATTTTCCCTCTTTCCCAAGGTTTTTCTCTTACATGGGTTGTTACAAACACTTGCCTAAAGAAAATGAAATTTTTTGGATGATGGTAAAGTGTCTTTCGATTGGCATGTCAACAGTGTATTTCGATTGGCATCTAAACAATGTCCTTCGATTGGCATATCAGAGCAAGGGGTCCTTCGATTGGCATATCAGAGCAAAGGATCCTTCGATTGGCATGTCAACAAACTTCGATTGGGTATCTCATTCCCCTTCGATCAAGCATTGGCCTACCAACTTCAATTGAGTGTCGGGTCCCCTCCGATCAAGCATTGGCCCACCAGCTTCGATTGAGCGTTGGGTCCCCTTCGAGCAAGCCTTGGTCCAAGTTTAATTTAGGCAAGAACCCCCTACAAGTTCCCTTCTATTCACCAGTAGTGGCCTCTTGCATGTTTGTTTCGACTCACAAGGCGAAAGGCCTCTGCATGCAACCTTCGACTCACAAGGCGAAAGGCCTCTACATGAAACCTTCGACTCACAAGGCGAAAGGCCTCTACATGCTTGCCTTGGATTCACTAAGTCAAAGGCTACTTTCAACTGGACTTCGATCGACAAGGCAGAGGCTTCCTCATACTTGTCTAGGATTCACAAGGGCAAAGGCTTCTTCTATGATTTCCTTTAATGCATAAGGCAAAGACTTCCTTTGTGCTTGCTTTCAATGTAAAAGGCCAAGACCCCTTAATGCAGTTTCTGCACTATAACACACAATATGACCCCTTCGAAAGAGCACTCCAGAGGTCCACTCGAAGGACACATGTTGGTGGCAATTTGAAGGAGACACATAATGACTGAAAGCAAGTTTATCTTATGATGAGTCTTGGTCTTACATGTTTCTAGGCCTAAGCCTCCTGCACAATGGCGTTTGAAGGAAGTGACAAATAAGGTTTCGACTGGCCAGAATAAAGTTCTCGTTTGGGCTATTTGAATTAAGCAGCTAAGGCAAATAGATGGGTCCAATCGAAGGGCCCATTCGAAGGACACATAATGTTGTCTGAAAAAAGGGTTTGGTCAAAGATTGGATCTAGTTGGTCAAAACGAAAGAGAAATATTCAAGGAAGCTTCGACTGGCCAGGATGAAGTCTTTCGTTTGGTTTAGTTGGGTAATGTCAGAGTCAATCGAAGAACAAGGAAAATAGGGACTCAATTAAAATCCACAATGATGAGTCCTGGAGAAATTCAAAGGAAGGTGAGGAGGCGTCTACAAAGCCTTCGATTGATAAAGAGCCGAAGTAACATTCGACCAGTCAGAAAGGGAGAGTTGATGCTTCGATTTGGTTTGAATTGAAAGAAAGGCAATCGAAGAAGGTTACACTTGGGGACTGATCAAAGACACTCTGGTGAAGGAAATTCTGAGCAATTTGAATTCGTCGAAGGTGCCAAACATCACATGTCAAGGTTCATAACACACGCAAATTGGGCAAGCATATGTGATTATGGCAATTTTTCAAAGTGTGTGATTTTGTTCTTAAAGGACATGATTAAGACTATTTCTTTCCATGCTAAGACTCCCTCCTCATCTTCTATAAATACCCAGCATATCTGCAAGCTGAGGGGAGGCACAAATTGCCTATCGAAAGCTACTTCAAAGAGCCATGAAAATTCTCAAAAATTCAGCAAAGTTGTCAAAAACCAAAACACCTTTTGCAGGCACCTTCGACCCAAAACCAGCATCCTATATTCCTCATGAAGGTCCCAGAAACCATCCCCAATCATCACACAAGCCCAACACATCCCAAAAACACCCCCACGATAATAATCAGTTTGGTATATTTCTTTGATTCAAGCTTGTTGAAATATGTATTGTTGATCCATTTAATGTATGCATATATGTTTGGGATAATGATTAGAAAAGGTCTGACGTTTCACATGAGAACTTAAGTGCTAATATTGCAGGTTACCATGGCTAGAGGTTTTCGAAATAGATTACCTTTGAAACCCAAGGCACAGACCATCATAGATCGAAACAACCCCAGATTGGGATTCAGGGGGTGATTTTGATTGAGATAGGCCTTTGTTTGGTTTTGAAACTAACAAAATTTGCAGGATTCAGTGTTGTTTTCATTTGTTTTGATTGAAACAGTAGCTCAAATGGCAAGGAAGGCGCGTGTAAAAGGAAAGGACCTGAGTTTGATACCCAGGTCAAAAGTTTTATTTTTCTAACATTGCTTTGCAGATTCCGTGTGTTGCATAATCAAGCACCCACCATGTGCCTTCATGTTTGGGCCATCAAATGCCAGCAGATGGAGATCTAACATTTCAAGTGCGATGTACATGATGAATCCTCAAGGGACTAACCACACAGGATCAGACGGACATTGAGCTCCTTTCATTTGGGCCCATTGAATTCAAATCTCAAACCTCCCATTTTAATTTTGCACACCAGACCCATTTCCATTTCCATTTTTCTCTTTTATTTTTTTTATCATTTTGTTTATTTAATTTTTTTTCATAATAATATAAAACCATAAAAAATAATAGACATAGGTTTTCTTAAATTAATTTAATTTTCATAAATTGATTAAATTAATTATTTTGACCTTATTTAATTAATTTAAAATCAATTAGACTTAGATTTATTTCATTCAAGTCTATCTTAACAAAAATACAAAAAAATATTAGAATTAGTTTTCTTGTATTTATTTAATTAATTAGGGTTAAATTTAGTCTTCCTCATTTTAATTTTAAGTATTTTCTTAATAAATAAACAAAACCAAAAAAAAGATTTTTATGTTTACTTAGCAATTTCTTAGTGTTTTAGACGTTCGTCTCTATTTCGCGCGCATCATCTTATTCTCGTATTTGTTATAATAATGTACCTTCTGACAATATGTAATAGATTAAACTAGGACTTTATCGCTTTCTTTATTTTCCTCCCAACTTTTGGACATGTAAATACCCCCTCCCCGAAGCATTATAATAGCGTAGGATTTACAATTCCCGCATTTTTATTGCTTTCATATTAACTACTAGATGTATGCTAATAGGATTGTATGATAAGATTAAAATAAAAATGCTAGCAAACCTAAACAAAAAAGACTAAAATAACTGAAAACCAACACAATTGCACATATACACCTCTAGGGTATCCCACTTCAGTTGCCTTCGGAAAATAGTCAGAACTCTCGAAATGTGAGAGGTTTAAGTGGCTACCCTCTGGTTCAAAAAGATCATAAGTCCCTCGATGACCCTCTCGACATTGCCTCGGTAAAAATATGATCTTAGAACCCTAGGGTAGTTACTAAAACTTCTTTCCCAGTTTCCTTTGTGACTATAAATCGTCCCTTTGAATGTCCCTCAAACATCCAATGATAAGGCTACCTACTCACTAATAGTATGATAACATTGTCTAAAGGATAGGAGGAAAAGAACAAACCTTTCGATCATAAGTAGATAGTTGTAAGATGCTTTCTCAAATAAAAAAGACTTTTTACACTTACACATTTCAAAACAGTTTCAAAAGCATTCGCTTTGTCAACACTCTTGAGGACTGATACAAGAGTTATCATAAAGCAAATCGCCGCACTAAGGCATTTCAAAGTACTTTTTTCAAAACACACAAAGCACAAGGTATTTTCAAAATGAGCTAAGCATCTAAGAGCCCGTAGAAAACTACAGATGGAAAAGGTGCTAACACCTTCCCTTTCCATAATCTACCCCCTTACTCAGAAAATTCTCGAATTGTTCTGTTCTTTTCACCCTTTCCTTAATTTGGATAAAAGAAAAGTCGGTGGCGACTCTTGCTTATTGCAACATTTGTGAATATAAATGCAAAACCAATATAACAATCGGTTCTGCCACCATACTAAATAACTGGCGACTCTGCTAGGTATTTACTTATAAAGTGGGGTTACCTTAAAGAGCTAGTTCATGTTAATACTGTTTTAATTGCTTTCTTTGTATGCTTTACTTTTGAGGGTTTTGATTGGGTTTACTTGTAAGGATCCTTCACCCGGATCTGGGGCACCTTTTCGGTAAGTAGCAATAGATCGTGGGGACTGTGCGGGGTATACCGACACGATTGAAACAATAGCTACATTGATATGGCATATTGGTTGGTACCGATAGCTCTTGAGTAGTCAAGGAGAATACGGGGCCGTTGTGTGGTGTGATGAAGCATCAACTGGCCTTAGAACCTTTAATTGAACCAACTTGGCCATTAGGAAGTAGTGAGATTGCTGGCATTGGTGCAGTCTGAAGTTGGTTGATACTCGATACCAAACTTATTGAGATCTGAACTCGGGATGTTTCGGTCGCCAATAAAGAGGATTGTGCTAAAACAATGCCCATTGAAGAAACATCAATGATATTGAGATTCCCTAGAACCCGGTTACTATTGATAGGACAGGTTGAACAAACTATACTTCAAGAGGGTATTTACTTATGGAATCCATGCAAGCCTAAACCTAAGGATCTATTTGTGTGATTGTATATATCTGTTTGTACATAACATCATAACATGGCATATCACACTAACCATTTCAAGGACTTTTAGGACTTATCTTTGTGTCTGTTTTATAGGACGTGGCTCCCAATCACAGAAATACTATCCAAGTCAATCTTATAAGGGTACCTCCTCAACTCAAAGAGTTAGCATCAAGAGTTCCTGAGAATTCCCCATTCACTAAAAGACATGACCGACTCCTCAGTTTGGACACCTTAAGCCCTAATGAAGATATGGTAAAAGTTATCTTCCAGTTCTTTGACCCGTTACATCACTGCTTTACATTTCCCGACTACAAGTTGGAGCCTAGAATGGAAGAGTTTTCTCAGTTATTGGGTGTTACTATTGTAGCGGTAGAAATGTTCAAGACTAAGCCATTGGATTGACTAGACTTTATAAAAATAAAAATAAAAATCGCCACCGCGCTTTATTGTTTCCAAAGGAATGGGAAAAGAGCGAATAATCCAAAAAAAGGGGAAAAGATTCAAGGTAAGAGGGTTGGTTATGCAAAGGGAAGGTATCAGAACCTTAAACATCTACGGTACTCTGCAGGATCCTCTTTGTAAAATCTGTATATTTTGGCTATAAAAAAGTGTTGTATATAAAATGGATGGTGGAGGTGAGAAAAGAAATATATTTTAATGATTTTTTCACCCGCCGCGGTTGCGAACCTTTAGTGCCTATGTACCACCTTTCGTGCAATAGGGGATCAGGGTACACGTAGTTCCTCTTTTAAAAGATTTGAAACATAAGTGTGTTGGTTAATTTTAATAGATAAGGCATCATCGTCATTTTCCGTGTGGAAAATATACTTACTACCCACAATCATGAGAAAGGAGAATTTACATTATCTCAAAGTGGAGGATATGGCTTGGATTTTAAAATCAACAATGCCTCACTCAACACCCAAGTGGAAAATGTCTCTCTTCACTACATATTGTAGAAGTATAGTTGTTTGCATCACTACAAGGATTGACAAGAGTCTAATATTTTAAGAAAAAGTTTAAGGGGTAAAAGCCAAAGTGGCAAAAATGGTTTGAAATGAGTTTGGTTGACTTTTAGTCTTCTCATCAAAAAAATGTCAAATTATTATTAAATTGATTGAGGTTTATTTATGAAAATGTTTAAAAATACATGGACCTATGTCCAAGTTTATTATGAAAGTGTTTAAGTTTCAAAACAAGAAGAGTTTTCAAAAGGAGGGAGAAGATTTTTGAAATTAAAGAAGATGGGAGGAGAAGAAGAGACTATCCTAAAGCATAAGGTAAAAGCTAAGGATAAGGACCATCTAACCAACAAGAAGCCAAAAACACTTGAAGTTATGAGTCAAGATAGAATTCCCATTATTTGGATTGAAACCAAGCAAGCAAAGATACTAGACCTCTTCAAATGTGTTAAGTCTTCACAAAAATAGGGTAGAGTAACGGCTGTATACGGGTGAATTCCAGATTACAAATCAAGGATGCAATCACAAAAACCTGCACACAAAAACAAACAAGAAACCCAATGTCTTGAGATAAACCTCAAGAGCTCCAGACAAAATAATCAGATAAGATTACAAGGTCTCCAAGATAGGCCAAGGTTTCTAATCCTAAGTCCAGAAAAGTCCACTGCTCCATAATGCCAAGGATAGTAACCAAATAGTCCAAGTACGATTAAGAGTTTTTTAGGGTTTATGTTGATTATTAAGTATCTTAGGAAAAGAAAAGAAAAGAAAATCTCAAGTGAGAAAAGTAAAAAAAATGACAAGAAAAAATAAATGCTCAAATGAGCAAAGATAAAAATGGCATGAAATGTAAAATGCTAAAAATAAATAGTACATAAAGCATAAAAAGAATACAGCATAAAATAAACAAGTCAATAATTAGTGGTTAGTTGGATGACCATCTTGAAACTTGTATTTGGAACTCATTAGAGGATTGGTAGAACCAAAGCCTCCATACAACAAGTTGCATTTTCTTTTTGTCAAGTATATCATCCATTTGGAATTCTCACAAATACTTGTTTAATGATCAATGATGTTTAAGTGATCTGCATTGACCAAAGGTGTTGTAGGTCCATTAGAGGATTGGTAGAACCAAAGCCTCCACACAATGAATCTCAAGGTTATTGGATCAAAGAGATCAAATTAACATACTTGGGCTTGCAATCATAAGTTTGGGCCACAAATGGTCATTTATTCGAATCGGGACAAAATTTAGCGCTATTTTAAGCAATCGTAAGTGGACTTATATGGAAGTCGCACCTATTTTAAGGCCGGTCAATAGAAATCTATGCACCATTTGTTTTGAGACATGATATAGAGATCATGCTCCAACAACACTTAGTGCAATAAGAAGGGGATGAGATGAAAGGGAATTAGGGTGAAAAGAAAACCACATTTGAATTAATATTTAATCAAACTATTATTAAAATCATTCATCCATTTTTTGTGGAGTTAGAGTCAACACCATGGATCCAATGATGTTAATAAAGCCATGATAAAAAAATCAACCCAAGACAGCCAGAAAATATTCACAAAATAATAAATATATTTAATATATGCATTAAAGGGTTTTAAAAAAATGTTAAAAAAATGGAAAATAATGGGGAAAAAGTCAATTATATTCAAATTAATCAAGAAATGAAAGATAAAACCATAGAAAAATCAGAAAATAGGTCAAGTAATTATATAATTTTTTTGGGAATTTTTAAAAGTCAGAAACTATTTTTTAGAAATTAAAATAAATGGGTAAAATAAACAAAAATAGTAAAAAATAGTAAAGTCATAAACAAAAATAAAATAAAGTCACCAATATTTGTCACAATGTCATTGGATCATTCCATAATTTTTTCAGAATTTAAAAATGTGTAAAAGTATTTTTAAACATTTTAAATAAATCAAATAAGTGCAAAATTCATAAAAAATATCAAAATACAAAATTAAATTGTGAAAAAATAAAAATCATAAAGAGAATAATCAAAAATATTTTTCATAATTTTTTTGGATTTTTTGGACTAAAAATGAATTTTCTATGATTTTTTGAAATTTAAAACGATTAAAATATTAACATCAGAAAAAGAAAATAAAAGGAAAAGATGTGGACCATTGGATGAGAGTCAAAACGTGTTAGTAATCAAATCCAAGGGATCTGGCGCGCTGTGCATATCATGGTCTTTACTGAATAAAGCGCAAAATCAAATGTAAAATCAGAAATTCAAAAAATATAAATGGCACGCTTTCATTGGTTAGAAGGTGACACGTTGGTCATCTTCAACCTCCAGCCTCACGAATTGAAGGTCTCTCAAACTGTAAAATCAGAAGCTCAGACCTATGCCATTCGTTTCATCTCTTCAAGACGAAGATAACCATACCCTCGCGCCATTTTTATATAAACTGTAACTCAAGCAATTTGGAAAGAAAGTTTTGAAAGGGGATTTGAAAATTCATGGTCAAAACATGTTTCTAGATAAAAGTAATTAATGCGACTAGAATCATGGCAATGAGAGTAACACAATGGTACCAAAGTTTTGAAGAATTGATGAAGGAATCTACCTATTGAAGTTGAGTTGCAGAGCTCTGAAACTGTACTTCTATGGAGCAATATAGGGCACGATTATTTAATGTAATGGTATGGTTAGTGTGATGCGGTGGGAGAACTGACTTGAGGTTTTGCGTTTGTGTTTTCAAATGTTGCGGTTAGCAAGAGTCGCCACCGACTTTTCTTTTATCCAAAAGGAAAGGTAAAAAAGCACAGGAAAGACCTTTGAGATTGTTTTTGGGTTCGGGGGGTAGATTATGAAAAGGGAAGGTGATGGCACCCTTTTCATCCATGATTTTCCATGGGCTCTTAGTTACTTGTTTTAGATCACTTGCTTTTGCTTTGAAATTGTCTGAAATGGTGATTTGTGTGGTTTTGAAAGTATTTTGAAAAGAGGCCATCATTTTGGCAATCTTTGTAATGATTCTCGTTCGTAAGAATGTATACAAAGATGTTTGTCTTTTGAAAAATGTTTCAATGTGTTGAAAGTTGTTTGGAAATGTTTTGAAAATGTGTGTGTGTTTGTTTGAAAATAGCAAGGATTGTTTTGAAGTTGATCAAGTAACTAGAAGCTATCTACCCACTCAAAAGTCTTTCTTGTACATTTTTATTCCTTTGATATTGTTGATTCACCATTGCTTTGGTGAACAACCCTATCTTTGGATGTTAAACGGGACGGGCGTGGGTCATCGTATAACCATGATAACAATGGTGCCAAGTATCTTAGCATGTTTAAGGGACCTAGATCATTTGTTTTTAGGCAACCTTGTGTAGCGTCATCGAGGGACTATGATCTTATTTATTTGTATTGTTTTGCCAAGATACCTAACATGCATACCATGGCCATTTTTTAGGCAACAAAGTGGGTGAAACCCTAGAGATACTTGTGTGCAATGTGTTGTCATTTTACATGCATTTTTGTCTTGCATTAGATCATGCTATTTGTTTGATTTTTGTCTTATCATAAAAACCCTAGTTTACTAAACATGTATATAATGCGATAAATTGTGTAAAGTAAATCTAAGCTATTACAACAATTATGGGATGGGGGATACAAGTTTTGAATGGGGGATATTGCTCAAAATAAAAACCCTAAAAATTATTACAACCAAATTGAATTATTTGCAAATTAAATAAATAAACAAATATTAAAAAATGCAAGAAAAATGTAAATATGCAAAAAATGTTTTGTAATTGTTTTATGTATGAAAAAAAATTATCTAAGTCCTAAAATAAGAAAAAATAATATTATTATTTTTGAAAGGGGAAACCCTAATTTTGTTTTAAAAGAAAATATGTTTTCTATTATTATTTTATTCATTTTTTGTTTAAGAAAAATAATAATAATATTATGTATCAATATTAAAAATTAAATATGTATGAAAAATAAATGTTTAATGTGTATAAGATAATGAAATAAAATATTAAGTATTTTATTATTATTTACAAGTTTATTTAAGAAAATAAATTCTATAAACCTAATAAACTATTTTTATGCCAAAAAAAATAATAAAAAAAATAAAATAAAATGCAAAAAATTAAGAAAATATTTTTGGGATTTTTTAATGTTCAGAAAAAATAATAAAGTCAATAAACACAAAAATAAAAATAAAATATGAAAAATATCAAAATGTGCCAAGGGGGTGCAGATAGGAAACCGGGGGGTGTGAAAAGCAACAGGCCCATGGCGCCAGGCCCAACCAACCTTCATCCCTGACCTCCAGCCAACATCCAAACGCGCGTTTTGCCTTCAATCCTGTATCTTACTCTAGCTTGCATAAAATCAAAAACTCATAACATAAAAAGTGTAGCTTGTAAACTCACGATTCTAATGATATAAACTTTGTGACCTAACACTCAAAGATCAAGGAGAATTTTATCACCCCTAATTTCTGACCTAAAATTTTCATGAACTTCAAGCTTGAAATTCTCACTACTTAGTTAATATAAATAACAACTATGCATATGTACAGTTTCAGCAAGTTAAGGACTACATCTTTGCTTCACAAATCGTGACCAAAGGATGCCTAAATAAGGAGATATAACTTTGAAAAATACCTGATTCAGTTGAATTTGGATATGGAAATGTGGGGAATTTGAGTGAGGCCTGAAGATTGTGTGAGCTTCCTTGAAGTTGCCTCAAGCTATCCCAATGCTGAGCTTGCCTTGAGGATGCTTGAAACTTCCTGTAGAAGTCAACTTGCAACCTTCAAAAATGAAAATGGTGAAGCTTGAAACAGAGGTTACAGTTGCAATACAAGGGCTTGGATAGTTTAGGTAGGATGTATGTAAAGTTTTTGAAGTGTTTCAAAGCAAAACGCACGAGCCAATATTGATTTGGCAAAGATTCTGCAGAAGATGCCCTATTTAGGAAGGAACTTGTGATTTTGGTGTTTGAGAGAGTTTGGGATGTTAGAAATTCGTGCTTTTGCTTGTGACAAAGTTCTGAAGTTGTTTCAAATGAAGCCAAGCCTTTCCTTTATCAGATGGACAAGTTATCTTGACTTTTGCAAGTTTGCTTGCTTTTGAAGAAAGTTGACATGACCATGCCAAAGGCCTATACAGGCTAGCTTGTGGACTGCAGAAGGTTGGTATACTTTGCCTGATGTTTTTGGATCTTGTTTGCAACAAAAGATCAGGTCCATGGCTCAAGAAATGTAAAGTTGGAAAAAGCAAGCTTTATCAAAGTAGTATTGTGAACTTTATGCCATTTTTGGATTAATTCATTGTGCAATGCTTCAAAAGTCAAAACAAGACCATTATCCATTGTGTTTGCATTTAATTATGGAGTGTAGAAGGTATTTGGGACCTGTAATGCAAGGTACAAGCATGCTAGGACAGATTTGCAACTTGAAGCATTGTGAAAATGGCTTGAACAATAGTGACAAATTGCCATTTTCTCTCCTTCGATTCTCCCTAACCACAAATGATCTTAGAGAGTTCTTGGACATTTTGGAAATCTTGCAACATGCTCTATAATCCATATTTGAAATTAATTTTGAGATACCTCTTGGAACTAGGTGAAAAATACCCATGAAGTTAGGTCAAAAACCTGCCTAAATTAGGGCAAATTTTCACTAAGTTAAAAAGTTTATGGACCCCTATTCACAAAATCATAACATGCGATCCAAGCATCTTTTGGGAAAAATTTGTGATTCAAAGTTGTATATTTCATGGAGGACTACAACTTTCATGTTCGAAGTTTTCTTTGAATCCAATTTTATCATGGTGAAAAAGTTGTGGAAAGTTGGGAAAAAATAAGAAAATTTCCATACTTAGAAATTTTCTAAGTTATGAAAAATTTTCAAACTAAAACCCTAATTTGCAAAATTGATTTTCTTGATCAACAAGTTTCATATTTTGACATATCTTGATGAATTATGACCCTTGGCACTTGATTTTGACCAAAAAGTCAAAGTTTGACTTTTCAGTGCACAATTGATTTTTGATCAGTTGATTACAAAATTCATTTATCAATCCTATGCATTTGAGATCTTTTGAACCATGTGATTAGGTAAAGATGATGCTATTGAGTCCTTGAAATCATGCTTGAACCCAATTGGTCATGGGCTAGGTTAAAAATCAGAAATTTCCCTTTCTCAGTCAAAACCCTAATTTTGACCATTTTGCCCTTTTGATGATCTGATCAAATTTCTTGAGGAGTTGTGGTCCAAACTTGATCAAATGGTTCATATGAGTCTAAAATGTTGTTGGGGATCAAAAATTATGAAGTTTGACTGTAATTTGGCCATGGTTGACTTTTCCCCCAATATAGCTGATTTTTAGGTCAACTGTCCAATTGACTTGGCAAAAATGTGATTCAAGGCTTGAAACTTGATATGAGAAATCTTAGGGGTCTAAGATGGTGTATGAAAGTCACATGAGGCATTGATGTCCCCAAAATCCTTGTGCAAACTGAAACCCTAATTTCAGGTCATCAGTGTAAGAGGAGGTCTTGAGCTGAGCGAACCCTAATCCTGTCTAGAGTCCAAGAAGTCTTGTGAGGAAAAATCTTGATAAATGAGAGGGAAAATTTTGGGGTACAACAGCTGCCCCTGTTCAATCTTCTTGAACTTGAAGAGTTAGATTGGAGAGTTTGCCGTTCGTGACTCGAAGGTAAAAGATGATTGGACACTAGAGTGCCCGTAAATTTGCACTCGTCAAAATGTTGTTGAGGAAATGGGCTTAAAGATGCCATTTGGAGATGTGATAGAATCTTGTTGGAGATGGGCTTAAATATGCCATCTGAGAATGTTTGTTGAGTGGTAAGTTGTAAGTCAAAAGAATGAGTATTCAGAATGGTGTTCGCGTCTGGAACGTATCTGAACTGTATCTGGAGACTTGTAATGAGAAACAAAATAGCATCCGTGTCTGGAGCGTCTCTGAACTGTATCTGGTAGTTGGAATCTGAATGAGCAGAAAAACTTCCGTGTCTGGAGTGTATCTGTACTGTAATTTGAATAAATGACAGAATGGAAACCGTGTCTGGGGCGTATCTGGACTGGAATCTGAATAAGAGATCTGAATAAGTGACAGAATGGCTTCCGTGTCTAGGGCGTATCTGGACTGGAAACTGAACAGGTAGCAGAATGACTTCCATGTGTGGAGTGTATCTGTGTTGTAATCTGAATAAGTGACAGAATGGCAACCGTGTTTGAGGCGTATCTGGACTGGAATCTGAATAAGCAATCTGAATACGTGACAGAATGGCTTCCGCGTCTGGAGCGTATATGAATTGTATCTTGACCTTGAATTCTGAATGAGTAATAGAATGACTTCTGTGTCTGGAGTGTATCTTTACTGTGTCTGAAATCTTTGAATATTGTTAATGATAGTTGTTAATCTTATCCTGAAAAGGGTAAAATGATAGCTGAAACACAAGGTTATGTTGCATGAAATGTATGATGCAATAAATGTGTTTTATCAATGCTTACGATATATGAATGTAATGTATGCGCATGTAAGCTGATTTGCTGTATTGCTGAGAAAAATAAATCCTCGATAGCTGGGGATAATAAAACCCTTGACCGCTGCTGAGGAAAATAAATCCCTGACTGTTGAGGATAAGAAACCCTGGGCGACTGTTGGGGATAGAAAATCCTTGACAACTTCTGCGGGGATGTGAGGGTTCTTGCAAATGGAGTAATGACAAAAATTCTGTTGTGAGAGTAATGCCGAACTGCTTGAATAATCTGCTTGGGAGGTCCAGAGAACTTTGATGACCTCTACTGGGGATTATACAAAGGAAATCCTTGATCTGCTGGAGAATAAGGAAGACTCTGATAACTTCTGCGGGGAAGTAGGAATGAGAATCTTTATTCTGTTGAGGAGCAATAAAACTTTGGTGACTTCACTAGGGAAATAAGAATGAGAATCTTCACTCTGTTGGGGAGTAAAAACTCTGTGGGGAAGAAGGCTTACTGCTGGAGAGCAAGTTCAGGAGTTTTCGGCTGTCTGCCACTCTACTTGGTAATTATCCTAGGTTGGGGAGAGATAAAAGTTAGTTGTTATCTGGTTGATTTCCAGGCTTCAAAATAACTTGCTGGGGAAGTTGGATTGACTGAAAGGTTTCCGCTGGGGATAGATAGTTTGAAGTTTTGACTCGACTGGGGAAGAAGGTTTCAGTTCTGCTGGGGATCTGTAACTCAAAGTTTTTGCTCCGCTGGGGGATAGGAGTTTGAAGTTTTAACTCTGATGAGGATTAAGGGTTTGAAATTATAACTCCGTTGGGGATATGTATTTCAAGGTTTTAGCTCCGTTGGGGATCTAGATGATGTACTGTAGGGATTGCTCCTGGAATAGCCTAGAGACATTTTCCTATCCTTTCAACCTATCAGTAATTGTTCTTTTCCACTTTGTTTATTTGTAAACAGTAATTATGTTCAAATGCATATGTTCATCAATGAATCATTGGACGTTTTTGCAAATAAAAACACAAGTGTAAAAGGCAAATAGTTTTCTGTACTTTGAAAGAGGCATCTTTGTATTTACTTTGAATAAGTGTTTTGTACAAAGGAGACAATCATCCTAGTAAGAGGATGGTTTCATAAAAAATAGGAAAAATTTATACAAAGAATAGCTATGTGTGAAAAATTCCATGGGTTCCCATTCCGCTATAGCCTTCGTATCTCTGAATATCTTGTCCATCTGTTGCTTCGTCCGAAGATGATTGAATTGATCAGAAGCTCAGAGTTTGTCTGTGAAGAGATTTTATTTAAAGTTATCCGACGAGACATAGCCATACGCTTTAATTCCCTAACTGTTGCCTGGACCGCCCTTTCGGGTTTTCAGTCCACCGGGAAACCCTTTTTTGCCCAAGTCGCCCTTTTGGGTTTTCAACTTGTCGGGTGTACAAATTTTTTGTTTATCCCTAATTTTTTCCTGAATCGCCCTTTCGGGTTTTCGATTCACCGGGATGCCCTTTTTTTGCCTAGGTGTGTCAACCTAGCGGGTCCTTTATGTGTAGTATCTTTTGATTATGTCTGCGTTCGCAGGGTGCGGCAGGTCGTCGCCGTCCATGGTGGTTAAGATCATTCCCCCACCAGAAAAGATGTTCTTGATTACAAATGGTCCTTCGTAGGTAGGAGTCCATTTTCCCCTGGGATCACTTTGCGGCAAGATGATGCGCTTGATTACCAGATCCCCGACTTGATATACCTGGCGCCTGACTTTCTTATTGAAAGCCTTGATCACCCGCTTTTGATACGTCTGACCGTGGCAAACAGCAGTAAGTCTCTTCTCGTCAATTAAGTTCAACTGATCAAGCCGGGTCTGGATCCAATCGTCTTCACTCAAACCAGCATCTTTGATGATTCTCAAGGAGGGAATCTGAACCTCGATAGGTAAAACAACTTCCATGCCATATACCAAGGAATAGGGTGTTGCCCCAGTTGATGTGCGAGCCGTGGTACGGTACCCGTGGAGAGAAAACGGTAACATTTCATGCCAGTGCTTGTAGGTTACTATCATCTTTTGTATGATCTTCTTGATATTTTTGTTAGCAGCTTTGACTGCACCATTCATCTTCGGCCGGTAGGGAGATGAATTGTGATGTTGAATCTTGAACTGCTCGCACAAAGCAGTGATCATAGTATTGTTAAGGTTTGTACCGTTGTCAGTGATAATCCTTTTGGGGATACCGTACCGACAAATAAGGTTCTGTTTGATGAAGCGGGCAACAAAATTCTTAGTAACAGATGCAAAGGAAGCTGATTCGACCCACTTGGTGAAATAGTCAATGGCCACCAGAATGAAGCGGTGTCCATTGGATGTTGTAGGCTTGATCTCTCCAATCATGTTGATTCCCCACATAGCGAAGGGCCAAGGAGCTGTTAAGACATTTAGAGGAACAGGAGGCACGTGCACGTTTTCTGCATAGATTTGACATTTGTGGCAGGTACAGGAGTGTTGATAGCAGTCAGCTTCCATGGTAGACCAGTAATAGCCTGCCCTCAGAATCTTCTTAGCCATCATATGCCCGCTAGAGTGAGTGCTGAAGGTACCTTCATGCAATTCAGCCATAATCTTTTCAGCTTCAGCTTTGTCTACACAACGGAGCAGAGTAGAATCATGATTGTGCTTGTACAGGACGCCA
Source organism: Vicia faba (assembly GCA_948472305.1). NCBI lineage: Eukaryota > Viridiplantae > Streptophyta > Magnoliopsida > Fabales > Fabaceae > Vicia > Vicia faba. The sequence goes on from CATIWC010001097.1 coordinate 20,254, forward strand.
TTAATTAGGAAGTACTTTGCCGAGAATCTCCTCAAGAACTTTTTTTCATTGACAGAACCTCCTTCAGGGTATTCCTGAGCCTCGAGATACCTTTTGACTTCATGAAACCATGGTTGGTCCACTACTTCTTCGGTGTTAATCTCGTGACAATGTGCCGGTTCATCCATACGTTCAATGGTGATTTGGGGATCCTCATTATCCCAGTTAAGTTTAAACATAGATGACATTGTAGCTAGAGCATCTGCTAGCTGATTTTCTTCTCGCGGGAAGTGCTCGAAGGTAATCTGCTCGAAATGTGGTAACAATGTCAAAACATGTTCTTTGTAAGGGATGAGGTTTGGATTCTTAGTGTCCCACTCTGCTTTGATCTGACTGATGACCAAAGCTGAGTCCCCAAACACAATCAAAGATTTGATTCCCAAGTCTATGGCAGCCTTGAGTCCAAAGATGCATGCTTCATACTCTTCCATGTTGTTCGTACAATTGAAACAAAGTCTGGCTGTGAAAGGAGTATGGCAACCTTCTGGGGAGATGAGCATCGTGCCGATACCGTTTCCAAGTACATTGGAGGCCCCATCAAAGTACAGGATCCATCGGGATCCTTGTTCAAGTCCTTCATATGGTCTGAAACCTTCAACGTTGTCCAATGTCATGATGTCTTCGTCAGGGAAGTCGAACCTCATGGATTGGTAATCTTCGACAGCTTGATGAGCCAGATGGTCAGCTAGCACACTCCCCTTTATAGCTTTTTGGGTCGTGTACTGTGATACGGTGGGAGAACTGACTTTAGGTTTAGCGTTTGTGTTCGCAAATGTTTCGGTTTAGCAAGAGTCGCCACCGACTTTTTATTTTATCCTAATGAAAGGTCAAAAAGCACAGGAAAGACCTTTGAGATGTTTTCTTGGGTTCGAGGAGTAGATTATTACAAGGGAATGTGCAAGCACCCTTTTCATCCATGGTAATGCATGGGCTCTTAGTTACTTGTTTAGATCACTTGCTTTGCTTTTCCAATTGTTTGAAATGGTGCTTTGTGTGTGGTTTTGAAAGATGTTTTGAGAAGAGGCCATCGTTGTGGCAACCTTTGTAATGATTCTTGTTTGAATGTATACAAAAGGGTTTTTTGTCTTTTGAAAAGGTTTCAATGTTTGAAAGTTTGATTTGGAAAATGTTTTGAAATTGTGTTGTGAAGTGTGTTTGAAAATAGCAAGGATGTTTTTGCAAGATTTTTGATCAAGTAACTAAGAGCTATCTACCCTTTTTTACTCAAAGATCTTTCTTATGTTTTTAACCCTTTTGACAGTGTTGTTTCACCATTGCATTTGGTGAACAACCTTGTGTTAGGATGTTAAACGGGACAGGCGCGGGTCATCGTATAAACCATGATAGCAATTGTGTTAAGCATCTTTGGCAATTTTCTTGAGGGACTTGATCATTTTTGTTTAGGCAACCAAGATAGCGTCATCGAGGGACTATGATCTTTTGTTTTGTTTTTGTTTTGCCAAAGTACCCAACATGCATACCATGGCCCATTTTTGAAGGCAACTAGTGGATTGTAACCCTAGGGGTGCAAGTGTGCATTGTGTTTGATTTTCATGCATTTTTGTCTTTGATTAGGTCAAACTATTTGTTAATTTGAATTTTTGCATACAAACCCTAATTCTCTAATCATGGCATAATTGAAAGCGTAAAGTGCGAGAATTTAAAGTTCTAAGCTATTACAACATGATTATGGGGATGGGGGTACAATTTTTAATGGGGGGTATTTGACAAGAAATATAAATCCAAATTTACTATTACATCCAAATTGAATAACAATATTTAAATGGATAATTATTTAAATAAACAAAATAAATAAATGTCAAATATTATGAATTATGCAAAAAGGTTTTTTGTTTACCTATGTATGTAAAAGTATTTTTAATGTAAAAAATTATAAAGAAATAAATAAATAAAAGATTAATTTTATTTGTTTAAGGGTAAACCCTAATTTCTTTTAGAAAATAAATACTATATATTATTTATATACAAAAAAAAAAATTAATATGTGTAAAAATGAAGTATACTTAAAAAAGGGTATTTTTTAGTATAAATAATAATAAAAATAAAAATGTAATATTTTTTGTATTTTTATTCTAAGTTTTTATAAAATAAAAGTATATATGTATGTATATATATATATATATATATATATATATATATATATATATATATATATATATATATATATATATATATATTAAATATATTAAATATGTATAATATAAAATAAAATATGTAAAAAATCAAAACAAAATACCAAATAAATGTAAAAAATTATAAAAATATTTTTTTGAGCATTTATTATATTTGGAAATAAATAAACAAAGTCAGAAAAGAAAACAAAAATTCAAAAATATAATTATTCAAGAAATTGGGCCAGGGGGTGTAAAAATGAAAAGAGTGGTGTTAGAAGCAAGCAGGCCAAGCCCAGCCCACCACTTCATCTTCTTCCAAAAACTCACGCCTGCTGTACAAACTTGGACATCCTGTTTCAGTGATCTTTTACCAAAACTCACAACATCAAACTTGTAGAGAATTTCAATACGATTCTAACCATATAAAGCATTAATCCTAACTCTCAAAGACCAGAGAGAATTTCTCTGGCCCTAAAATCTGACCTAGTTTTTTCAGTATATTCATGGATGAAATTCTCCTAGCACACTTAATATAAATGAAAGCTGAGCATACGTATGGCTTCCTAGCATTGAATACTACATTTTTCATTCACAATCCTAAGACTAAATGTTCCTAAATAGAGAGATAGAAAGTGAGAAAAAACCAGTTTCAGTTGGATTCGTGTAGGACAATACAGTGATTCTCAATAGGTTTTGGAGTGTCTGGTAGCTTGCCTGAACTTCACTTGATCTTTTCCAATAGCTAGCTTGCCTTGAATGTCCCTGAATCAGCCTCTAGAACTCAACCTGCACAAGCTTGAAATGAAAATGGTGAACACTGTAAATGGAGTTACAGTTGGTAATGGAGGTTTGGGATATCTTTAGTGAGTTGAATGGAAGGTGTTTGAAGCAAAAAAGGGAAAAATGCACGAGCCAAATGAGCTATGGCACTCAAGTTGCAGCACCTGCCCTGTTTTGCCAAAGAAGTTTAATTTTTGGCTATGGGAGGTTTTGAGGCTCAAGTACTCGTGTTTGTTGCTCAAAGGGTTGTGTGAAAGTTGTTTGAAATGTTTGTGTAAGTTGTTCTTTGCTGGTTTGCAAGTTTGGAGTATTTGGACAAGTTTCTTCTTTGTGAAGTAAGAATGTGGAAGTTGTCAATACAGGCCTGTACAAGCCATCAAATATGCTGCCTACAATCCTCTTGGTTGCTGGAATTTGTGGATTTTATTTGGCTTCTGAGATATGGCCCCTATGCTCAAAGATCATGGTTTGACATAAAGCACGCTTTTGCAAAAATGGAAAAGTGCCTTTTACCATTTAGGGATTAAACTTGTGCACAATACATTAATGACCAAGACAATGCATTATCTCAATGGATTTACATTAAATTATGGAGTGTGAAATGTTTTTGAGGCCTGAAAATTAGTACAAAGCATGCTGGTTTGAAAATGCCACTCGAGTGAACATGAATTTGCCATGCATACAAAGTGAGTTTTTGCCAACTTCAAACATTCGATTCTCCCTAACCCCAAATGTGTTTGAGGAGTTCTTGGACAATTTGGAAAGCTTGAAACATGCTCTATAATTCATATTTGAAATGCAACTTGAGAATCCAAGTGGAATTATGTGAAAAATGGCCAAGAAGATAGGTCAAAATCCTGCCTAAACTAGGGCAAAATTTCTCTAAGTTAAAAGTTTTAGGGACCCTTGTTCCAAAAATTATAACTTTAGATCCAAGCTTCTTTTGAGAAAACTTTGTGAATAAAAGTTGTAGACTTTGTGGAGGAATACAAATATTATGTTGTAAGTTTTGTTTGAATCCATTTTCATCATGGTGAAAATGTGGGACAAAATTAGGAAAAATTAAGAAAATTTCATAACTTAGAAAAATTCTAAGTTATGAAATTTTTTCAATTTCAAACCCTAATTTGCAATTTTGGGTTTCTTAATGAACAAGTTTCATAATTTGACACATCTTGATGAAAAATGACCCTTGGCACTTGATTTTGACCAAAAAGTCAAAGTTTGACTTTTTGGTGTACAGTCAAATTTTGATCAGTTGACTGAAAAATTCATCTGTCAATCCCATGCATTTGAGATCTTTTGAACTTGTTAAATAAGTCAAGATGATTTAATTGAGTCCTTGAGTCTATGGTTGAGCTTAATTTGCCATTGGCTAGGTCAAACAGTCAAAAATTGCCTTTGTATAGTCAAAACCCTAAAAATGACCATTTTGCCCTTTTGGTGATCTGATCAAATTTCTTGTGGAGTTATGGTCCAAAATTGATCCAATGGTTCATGTGAGTTCATAATGTTGATGTGGGTCAAAATTTATGAGGCTTAACTGTAAATTGGCCACAATTGACTTTTTCCCCAATACAGTTAATTTTTAGGTCAACTGTCCAATTGACTAGGCAAAAATTTGATTCAAGGCTTGAAACTTGGTATGGACAAACTTATGAGTCCAAAAATAAGTATGAAAGTCAATTTGGGCATTAAAGGTCCAAAAATCCCTGTGCAAACTCAAACCCTCGTTTAGGTCATCAGTGCAAGGAGATGTCTTGAGTAGAGCAAACCCTAGCTTGATCTTGAGTTCCAAGAGCCTTGTGATGAGAAATGTTGATAAAATGACAGGGAAAATTTTGGGGTACAACAGTTTCCCCTATTCAATCTTCTTGAACCTGAAGAGTTAGATTGGCAAGTTTGCCTTTCGTGACTCAAAGGTAAAAGAGGATTGGACACTAGAGTGCCCGTAAATTTGCCCTCATAAAAAATGTAGCTGAGGGAATGGGCTTAAAGATGCCATTTGGAGATGGTAGAATCTTGCTGGAGATGGGCTTAAAGATGCCATCCAAAACTTGTTTGTTGAAAATTAGGAGAATGAACATCAGAATGGTACCAGTGTCTGGAACGTATCTGAGTTGTATCTGGAGATTTGATTGGTATGAGCAAAGGAAAGGCGTCAGTGGCTAGAGCGTATCCAAGCTGTAACTGTATTTGATTCTTGAATGAATATCAGAATGACTTCCGTGTCTGGAGTGTATCTATATTCTAAATGGGTAACAGAGAAACATCTGTGTATGGAGCATTTATGTGTTGGGGATAAATTCTGAATGAGTGACAGAAAGGCAACCGTGTCTGGAGCGTATCTGGACTGTATCTGAAATTGAGATCTGTATGAGTAGCAGAATGACTTCCGTGTTTGGAGTGTATCTGGACTGTATCTGAAATTGAGATCTGTATGAGTAGCATAATAACTTCCGTGTTTGGAGTGTATCTGGACTGTATCTGAAGTTAAGTTTCAGAATGACTTCCGTGTCTAGAGTGTATCTGTACTGTAACTGGGATCTGGACAAGTGACAGAATGACTTCCGTGTCTGGAGTGTATCTGAACTTGAAGTTGATAGTTGAATCTGAATGAGAAATAGAATGGCAGCTGTGTCTGAAGTGTATCTAGTCTGTATCTGATTGCTGAAGTCTGAATGAGTAGTAGAATGACCGTCGTGTCTGGGGGGTATCCATACTGTATCTTGACTTGAAATTCTGAATGAGTAATAGAATGATCGTCGTGTCTGGGGGTGTATACATACTGTATCTGAAATCTCTTATTAGTTGTTAACGATATCTTTTTAATCTTATCCTGAAAAGGGTAGAATGTTAGCTAAAGCACAATGTTATGTTGCATGATATGTATGATGCAATGAAATGTGTTCCATCAATGTTCATGATATATGAATGTAATGGATGTGCATGTAAGCTGATTACTTGTCTTGCTGAGGAAAACAAATCCTTGATAGCTGGAGATAATGAAATCTTTAACCGCTGCCGGAGAAAGTAAATCCTTGACCAATGCTGGGGATTCCAAAAATCGTTGATTGTTGAAGATGAGAAATCCTGGGACCACAGATGGGGATTTTAAATCTTGGTGACTTGTGGCGGTTAACAAGAGTTTTGACAACTTCTGTGGGGAATGAGAATCCTTCATGACTTTCCTGGGGAAGTAAGGAGAAATCCGACGACCTTTACTGGGGAATTAAAACCTGGGAGGCTTCAAATGGAGAAATAGGAACTAGAATCTTTGTTCTGTTGGGAAATAACTCTGTGGGGAGAGTGTTCATTCTGCCGGGGAAATCAGGAGCTTGGGTTGTATGCCAATCTACTAGGGAAGTATCTTAGTTGGGGATAAGACAAAAAGTTAACTGTTATCTGGTTGATTCTCAGACTTTTAAGATAACCTGCTGGGGAAATTGGGGAAAATTGAATGGTTCCCGCTGGGGATTGATAGTTGGAAATTTGACTCCGCTGGGGAAGAAGGTTTCATCTTTGTTGAGGGTCTATAGTTCAAACTTTTTGGGCTCCACTAGGGATCAGGAGTTTAGAGACTTAACTCTGATGGGAATTTTAAAATTTAACTCCGCTGGGGATATGTACCTCAAGGTTTTAGCTTTGTTGAGGATCTGAATGACATACTGTAGGGGATTTCTTCTGGAATAGCCTAAAGACGTTTTTCCTACCCTTTCGAACTACCAGTAATTATCCTTTCTCATTTCGTTTTATTTGTAAGCAGTGATTATATTCAAATGCATATGCCTATTTAACAAACCATTGGACGTTTTCAAATAAAACATAAGTGTAAAAAAGAAAAGAAAGGCAAGCAAATTTCTGCACTTCGAAGTATTTTTGTATTAACTTTTGTAAGATCTGTACAAAGGAGACAGACATCCTAGTAAGAGAATGTTGTCGTAAAAAATTGAAAAATTTTATACAAAAAGAAAGATGGCTATGTGTAACAATTCCATGGGTTTCCCATTCTGCTATAGCCTTCACAACTCTGAGTATCTTGTCCATTCGTTGTTTCGTCCGCGGATGATTGGATTGATCAGAAGCTTGGAGCTTGTTGGTGAAGATATTGTCCTTAAAGTGATCTGACGAGACATAATCATATGCTTTAAATCCCTAACTTTTGCATGGACCGCCCTTTCGGGTTTTCAGTCCACCGGGAAACCCTTTTTTGCCCAAGTCGCCCTTTCGGGTTTTCAACTTGCCGGGTGTACAAATTTTTTTATTTATCCCTAATTTTTTCCTGAACCGCCCTTTCAGGTTTTCGATTCACCGGGATGCCCATTTTTTCCCAAGTCGCCCTTTTGGGTTTTCAACTTGTCGAGTCGTTTTATGCGTAGTATCTTTTGACTGTGTCTGCGTTTGCAGGGTGCGGAAGGTCTTCGCCGTCCATGGTGGTCAGAATCATTGCCCCACCAGAAAAGATGTTCTTAATCACAAATGGTCCTTCGTAAGTAGGAGTCCACTTGCCCTTGGGATCACTTTGCGGGAAGATGATCCTCTTGATTACAATATCTCCGACTTGATATACCTGACGTCTGACCATGACAAACAGCAGTAAGTCGCTTCTCATCGATCAAGTTAAGTTTATCAAGCTGGGTCTGAATCCAATCGTCTTCATTTAAACCAACATCCTTCATAATCCTTAAGGAGGGAATCTGAACTTCCATAGGTAAAACAACTTCCATGCCTTATACCAATGAAAAGGGGGTTGCCCCAGTTGAAGTACGCGCCGTGGTACGATATCCGTGCAGAGCAAACGGTAACATCTCATACCAGTCCTTGTAGGTGACTGTCATCTTTTGAATGATCTTCTTGATATTTTTGTTCGCGGATTCAACAACACCATTCATCTTTGGCTGATAGGGAGATGAATTATGATGTTGAATCTTCAACTGCTTGCACAGAGCGGTGATCACAATGTTATTCAGATTTGTACCGTTGTCCGTGATGATCCTGTCAGGGATACCATACCGGCATATGAGATTCTGTTTGATGAAGCGGGCAACCACATTCTTTGTAACGGAGGCGTAGGAAGCGGCTTCGACCCACTTGGTAAAGTAATCAATAGCCACCAAGATGAAGCGATGTCCATTGGATGTCGTAGGCTTGATCTCTCCAATCATATCGATTCCCCACATTGCGAATGGCCAAGGAGCTGTTAAGACATTGAGAGGAACTGGAGGTATGTGTACCTTGTCAGCATAGACTTGGCATTTGTGAGAAGTACGAACGTATTGATGACAATCAGCTTCCATGGTAGACCAGTAGTAGCCTGCCCTTAGAATCTTCTTAGCCATCGTATGTCCGCTCAAGTGGGTGCCAAAGGTGACACTATGTATTTCATTCATGATCAACTCAGCTTCAACTTTGTCCATACAACGAAGTAGAACACAATCATGGCTGCATTTATATAAGATACCATTGCTCAAGAAGAACTTGGCACTAAATCTTCTTAAGAACTTTTTGTCATTGACTGAAGCTCCTTCAGGGTATTCTCGAGTCTGGAGATATCTTTTGATTTCAAGAAACCAGGGTTGTTCCACTACTTCTTCAGTATTAATCTCATGACAGTGCACAGGTTCGTCCATTTGCTCAATGGTGATTTGGGGAGCTTCACTATCCCAGTTGAGTTTAAACATGGAAGACATTGTAGCCAGAGCATCTGCTAGCTGATTTTCTTCTCGCGGAAAGTGCTCAAAGGTAATCTGCTCGAAATGAGGCAGCAATGTCAGGACATGTTCTTTGTATGGGATAAGATTAGGATGTTTAGTGTCCCATTATCCTTTAATTTGACTGATAGCAAAAGCTGAGTCCCAAAATACGACCAAAGATTTGATTCCTAGGTCAATAACAGCCTTGAGACCAAAGATACAAGCTTCATATTCAGCCATGTTGTTGGTACAACTGAAGCAAAGTCTAGAAGTGAAAGGTGTATGGAAACCTTCTGGAGAAATAAGTACCTCACCGATAGCGTTGCCAAGTGCACTTAAAGCACCATCAAAATATAGGGTCCATCGGGATCCTTGTTCAGGTCCGTCATACGGTCCGTTACCTTCAATGTTGTCCAATGTCATGATGTCCTCGTTAGGGAAGTCGAATCTCATAGATTGGTAATCTTAGACGGCTTGATGAGCTAGATGGTCAGCTAGTACACTCCCCTTTATAGCTTTTTGGGTTGTGTACTGGATATCATATTCAGTCAGGATCATTTTCCATCTAGCGATTCTTCCAGATAAAGCAGGCTTCTCGAGGATATACTTAATCAGATCCATTTTAAAAATTAACAAAGTGGTATGCGTCAACATATACTGCCTTAGCCAGCGAGCAACCCATACCAAAGCGCAGCAAGTTTTCTCGAGCAGTGAGTAGCGAGTCTCACAATCGGTAAAATTTTTGCTAAGGTAATAAATGGCATGCTCTTTTCAACCAGACTCGTCATGTTGGCCCAGTACGCACCCCATTGAATTATCTGAAACAGTCAGATACATGATTAACGGCCTTCCTTCGACGAGTGGCATCAAGATATGAGGTTCATGCAAATACTCCTTGATCTTATCAAAAGAAACTTGACAATCATTGTTCCATTCAACTACTCGATCTTTCTTCAACAGCTTGAAGATTGGCTCACAGGTAGATGTTAGGTGAGAGATGAACCTCGAAATATAGTTTAAGCGTCCCAAGAAACCTCTAATCTCCTTTTCAGTGCGGGGGGAAGGAATTTATTGTATAGCCTTGACTTTAGCAGGATCAACCTCAATGCCTTTGTTGCTGACGATAAACCCCAAAAGTTTACCAGACCTGACTCCAAAAGTGCACTTGCTAGGGTTCAGTCTGAGCTTATATTCCTTCAATCTGACAAACAGCTTTTGCAGATGATCAAGGTGTTCTTCTTCTGTCTGTGAACGGGCTATCATGCCGTCTACGTAGACTCCGCTATCATGATGTATCATGTCATGAAACAAAGCTACCATGGCACGTTGGTAGGTTGCCCCGGCATTCTTCAGTCCGAATGGCATCACTTTGTAGCAGAAGGTACCCCACTACGTAACAAAAGTAGTCTTCTCCATGTCTTCGGGGGCCATTTTGATCTGGTTGTATCCCGAGAATCCATCCATGAAGGAAAATACCTTCTGTTGAGATGTGTTGTCAACCAAGATGTCAATGTATGGTAGTGGAAAATCATCTTTAGGGCTAGCCCTGTTTAAGTCTCAGTAGTCCACACACATTCTGACTTTGCCGTCCTTCTTGGGTACGGGCACAATGTTAACAACCCATTATGGATAGTAAGTAACAATCAAAAATCCAGCATTGAATTGCTTCATCACCTCAGCTTTGATCTTTTCAGACATGTCGGGCCTCATCCGGCGGACTTTTTGTTTGATCGGTGGACAGTCTTCTCTTGTAGGGAGACGGTGAACCACGATATTTGTATCTAGTCCCGACATGTCTTCATAGGACCAGGCAAAGATCTCAACATATTCATTCAGCAGCTGAACTAGACGCTCTTTGACACTTGGCTCCAGGTTGGCACCCACCTTAACCTCTTTCTTGTCTTCCTTTGTTCCCAGATTGATGATTTCTAACAACTCTTCATGGGGCAGAATATCCCCCTCTTCTTGTTGTAAAAGTCTGGCTAACTCTCCAGGAACTTCACAGTCTTCATCACCTTCGTACTCGGCATGATTGACCAAATCTTCAGAGTCACCGAAGGCTAAAGCAGAATAGTCACCCATGGAATCCGGAGTGGATGGGTACCTGCATTTTATGAGTGTGGGTGTGTGTAAGGGATAGCCATCCTTAAACAAAACAAAATGTAAAAGGAAAGAAAATGAACACAACAGTTTATAGATGAAAATGTACAATGATTCATTTAAAAATGGCATATGATAATGAAGAAATCAAGCCCTTACAAATGGACCTATATGCCCCGGGTAAGGCATAAAGTGAAAATAGTGTACAAATTGTTTAATTATTACAGACCAAAATAGGAAATTGTTCAAAGATAAATTACTGGTTGATGAAAGTGATGGGAACGAAGTCTTTCGCTTCCCAGTTGCTTAATCCTCCTTCGACGGTTGGAAAGATCCAATCTTCAAAGTTGTCTTCTTCATCATCATCTTCTAAGGCATTGATTCCATGGTGAGTGATTTTTACGGGTGGTCCTCCATCCCGGGAGTGACGCACAGCTTTTTGGTCAGCAGCAGTAAAACCTAGTCCGAACTTGTCCGTCTTATGAGAAAAATTAGGCAGTTTCCCCCACACTGTACTCCTTCCTTCTTTGATTACGGTCTCCGCATCTTTGAGGGATACCATCCTAGACACAGGCTTGGGAACGATAGGCACATCAGTCATTGTCTTTGCAACTGCGACTTCAAGATAAACTTCCTCAAAATGTTGGAAAGGCGTTTCTATGAATTCGCCATCCAACTCCACATAGCGGAAGGAGTTGAGGTGACTTATCATGTACTCTTCCTCACCGTGCACCGTTATAATCTTACCCTGTACCGGGTACTTTAGCATTTGGTGTAAAGAGGAAGTGACTTCCCCAACATTGTGGATCCACGGCCTTCCCAACAAGCATGAATATGAAGGACGAATGTCCATCACATAAAAGGTAGAGTTGAAAATTTCTGTGCCCACTTTGAATGGAATGTCCACTTCTCCGTGAACCATCCTCTTGGAACCGTCGAAGGCTCTAACAACGATGTTACTGGGCTTTAGGGTCAGACCTTCACAGTCTAATCTGTCCAACGCCTTTTTCGATAGCACATTTAAAGATGAACCAGTGTCAACCAGAACATGGGCAAGTGTGGTCCCACTGCATTCTACCGAGACATGCAGCGCATCGTTGTGCTTCCTTCCCTTAGGGGTCAAATCAGCATCAGAAAAACCAAGACCATTATCAGCTGTAAGGCTAGCCAAGCACTCTTGAAACTAGTCAGCAGAAGTTTCTTGAGGCACGTGTGCCGTCTTTAGAAATTTGATTAAGGCCTTGGCATGAGCCTCAGAGCAGAGTAGGAGAGCTAGCATGGATATTTTGGAAGTGGTTTGCCCTAGATGCTCCATGACATCGTAGTCACTCTTCTTGATTATCTTTAAGATTTCTTCCATCTTCTTCTGGGTGGTCTCAGGGATTACCACAGTCTGAGCCTTCATCCTGACAGGCGCTTCTAATATCCCCTTACCTTTGGTAGTAGCATCAGAGGGTCTAACTTCAGGAGCATCAAGTTCTTAAATTACCGGGCTTGGCACAAATGGCTTGACAGGTACAGAAACTCTCGAGGGTCCGAAGACTGCCCGTGGAGGATCAACTCCGGAGAGAAGATCCTTCCACTGTGAGTTATCTTGCTCGTTCCCGCAATATTCCCTATATCATGGGTTTCATCATCAGAATTCTCTTGGAATGATTCAATCTGCTTGATACCATGGTAAAGGATTTCTCCTCCGTAGTTCCATGGTATCGTCTTGTTAGATTTATACGGGACAGGCCCCATCATGGTGATTTTTAGCGGCACAAACTCAGGATCAGGCGTAATCTTGACAGGCCTTTTGCAGGTCTTGGGAAGATTGTCGAAGATGGTTATTATGGCAATGTCATTGGTTGGAGTATCAAAGGTAGCAGGAGTAACATGACTGATAGTATCAACATGAGTCTTTTGAAAGAGGATCTCTTGGGTATCCATCAGGCGTTGGATGCCTGATTTCAACAGTGGGCAGTCAGCTTGCAAGTTTGAACAAAAGTAACAGCCTTTTCCACAGCCTGGGAATATCCCGACTTTCATCAAATTCACTTTAATTACTGGTAATGGAGTCAAAAGGTTATCAACAGTGGTAACATGAAGATCTTCCATAACGGCATGGACATTATGACCGTGCTTCGGCATTGGGGAAGAAATTACATTTGGCTTTTTGGGCGCATCAAATTCTACCTCCTTGGCGTCTATTAAGTCTTGGATCTTTTTTTTAAGAGCCCAATAGTTGTTGGTATCATGCCCTACACTGTCAGAGTGGTATGCACATTTTGCATTGGAGTGATAATAAGGAGAAGAGGTATTAGGGTTTTTCGGCGCTTCTTTCAAGTTGGTGAGATTCAGCTTTAACAGATGAGGGAGGACTTGAGCCGGTGTCATGTTGATTCGGGTGAATTGCCGTTGTGGCCTCTCTACCCTTTGTTGATTAACTCTTGGTTGATTATTGCGAGGTTGATCGATTGAAGAGTTTTGGATCATCACATCCCCCACTATTGGTTGGCGCTCTGTTCTTCCTTGGTTTCTCTGGTTGTGAACAGCAGAAACTTCCTTCTTAGCTGGGAAAGTCTTCTTAATAGCAGTGGAAGCGGAGGCATCTTTCGGAATTTTACCACTTTTAATGCCAGCCTCGACCCTTTCACCTGTCAATATTAATTCAGTGAACCCCGCAGATGAGCTCCCAATTAAATGATTGAATAATGGGCCAAACAGGGTCCCTAAAAACATGTGAACCAGCTCTCTATCCGACAACGGTGGCTGCACCCTTCCATCCAGATCACACCACTTCTGGGCATATTCCTTGAATCCCCCATTAGAAGCCATACCTATGCTCTGTAGTTGAGTACGAGTAGGCGCTAAATCTGCATTGTATTGGTATTGTCGGTAGAAAGCAACAGCTAAATCTTCCTAGTTATGAATCTTAGACCTCTCAAGTTGATAGAACCAATCCAATTGTGTGCCCGACAAACTATCTTGAAAAAAGTTGACCCAAAGATCCTTATCAGAGGAGTGAGGTTGAATCTTTCTGACGTAGGATCTCAGATGCATCTTCAGACAGGACAAACTGTCATACTTAGAAAATTTAGGTACTTTGAACTTGGGAGGAATGACGATCCCAGTGACCAACCCTAGTTCTTCGAAATCTAACCCAGGCACCCTTTGCAACTCCATGGCTGCCAACCGATCCTCATGATTTTTATACTTATCATCCGCCGAGGGATATTGTTGTTCGGAGTAATCTTCATCCTCTTCCTCTTCTTCCTCTTCAACTTCAGATTCAGAAGGCATCGCAGTTCCTTTTCCTTTACCAATCCCTTCATCAGACATCGAGGGGAACTCGAGAACTCTTTTGGCCTGGTTTTCAAACCTTCTTCCCATAGTGGCGATACCGGTCCTTTTCTTCTTTTTCTCTTTATCTTTCTCCAACAGTGCTTTAAGGTCCTCTTGACCCTTTTCTAAGGTCATGAGGAGTTGCTGGAATTGCGAATTCTGTGCTTGTAGATCCTTAACCGTCTGCTCTAAATCCATCTTGCTGAAATAAATAGCAGAAAGATAAGGAAACTTGGTGTGAAGACCTGTTTATGCATATGATGAATGATATGTTATTCATGTAATGCATTCAAGGATTCGGAAATTCTTATTTGTTGCAAACAAAAAGAACACACGTCATATTAATAAGAAGATATTTGTTAGTACATAAATGCCCCATGGGCAAAATATTACAAAATTCTTAATGTAAAAAGACATTGTGCATGCTCTTTGGCGCGATGTAAGTGTTGAGAGTCTCCTCTTCTTGAAGTCGGCGGGTAAGTTCCAAAACCTTCTTCTCACTGGCATAGGAGTTGGCTTCAAAAGTATTATGTTCCTCTTTGAGTTGTATCCAACTCTTTTGTAATTCTTCCAATGATGTTGGCATGCCTGGATGTAGGAGGGTGTATGGAACCTCTCCTTCCATAATAGGCTCTTTGATCATGGACAGAATGTGAGGGTATGGCATCATATGACTCTGGGCGCGGGTTCGTACCCACTTGAGATAAGGCTCAAGGGGGATGGAATTCTTGTGCCCCAATGTCTTACTATCCACTTTTTTGGGCATCCTCCAAGATCTGATAAACCTTTGTCGAAGTCCTTGCGCATCATTGTCGAAGTCAAAAACCAAGTCAGGAATCAGCATATCATGAGGGTCATCCCTTCTAGCATATCCAAACTATCTTAGGGCTAAACAGGGGTTATAGGTAATGCCTCCCCTAATGCCAAGTAATGGGACATTAGGGAATTCCCCACAACGATCAATGATGATGACATTTTCTCTGGACCGAGAACACCAATGAACATCAGAATGTGTAAGAGTCATCAACCGTTGTGACCACCTCAAGCCTTGTTCATTCTTCAAGACTGACTGGGGAAGGTGAGAAATAAACCACCTTGCTAGAAGAGGAGTACAACACATGAGAACACCTCTTTTCCTCATTGTTCGTGTGTAAAACGAGTGTAGGATGTCCCCAAGTAATGTAGGCACAGGATTCCGAGATATGAAAATCTTGACAGCATTCACATCTATAAGCTGATCAGGGTTTGGGAACAAGACCAAACCATAGATGAGGAGTGCCACAATCTCTTCAAAAGCTTGTAGATCTAGAGAATTCCAGCAGTCTTGTGCCTTCTCAAACAGAAACTTTTCCAAGAAACCCTTGACACCACTTCTGGTTTCCCAATGACCTTTGATATCAGATGGTTGCAAGTGTAATTCTTGAGCAACATCTTCAGGTTTTGTTTCTCTTTCCGTACCGTTGTAGGGTAGTTGATGGAGAATAGGAATCCTTAGGAGTTGAGAAAATTCCTCCAAAGTAGGTACTAGTTGGTAATCATGGAATGTGAAACAGTGGTGTAGGGGGTCAAAGAACTGGAAGAGAACTTTCACCATGTCTTTTTCAATGTTGGAGTTGACCAAGTTGAGAAGTCTACCATATCTTTCACTGAAGAGATAATTCTCTGGATTCTTGGAAGTAAGCTCCTTGAGTTGAGGAGGGATTCTCACAAGGTTGACTTGAATTGTTTTCCTATGAAGAGATTCCATGACCTACAAAACAGGAACAAAGATGAAGATCCAAACCCTTGAAATGGTTAGTGGATGCATATGATGCTTTATGATGTTCATGATGTATACACAAGCACATGTACAAACAAGTCACACAAGATCTTAGTTTCAGGCTTGCATGAGGTTTCATAGGTAAGTCCCCTCTTGAAGTTAATTGGCTCAACATGTCCTATAAATAGTAACCGGGTTCTAAGGAGCTCAATATCACTGGATTATTTTCTGTGTTCATTGTTTTGGTTTAGCCACTTAACTGGCGACCAAAATATTCTAAGAAAACAACCCTCAATGAGTGTAGTATCGAGTATCTACCAACTTCGGACTGCACCAAAGCCGGTCATCTCACTACCCCTAAAATAAGGCCAAGATGGTCAAGTAAGGTTCTAAGAGTTCATTAGTCCTTCATGACACCACTCAGCGGCCCCGTATTCTCTTTGATTGACTCAAAGGCTACCGGTACTCACAAATATGTCGCACTAATATAGCTATTGCTTCAACCATGTCGGTATACCCCGCACAGTTTCCACAACGTATTGCTATTTACCTATGAATGTTTTCCCAAATTCAGGTAGAGGATTTCAAGCTCGGACAAGAGAACCAAATGTAAAGCAATCAAAGCAAACAAGATAAGCATGCAAAGGTGATCTAAACCCTAAGGTTACTCCACTTTTAAAGTCATCCCCAGCAGAATCTCCGGTTCTATGATACGGTGGGAGAACTGACTTGAGGTTTCGCGTTTGTGTTCGCAGATGTTTCGGTTTAGCAAGAGTCGCCACCGACCTTTTATTTTATCCTAAGGAAAGGTCAAAAAGCACAGGAAAGACCTTTGAGATGTTTTCTTGGGTTCGGGGAGTAGATTATGAAAAGGGAAGGTGCAAGCACCCTTTTCATCCATGGTTATCCATGGGATCTTAATTACTTGTTTAGATCACTTGCTTTGCTTTTCCAATTGTTTGAAATGGTGCTTTGTGTGTGTTTTTGAAAGATGTTTTGAGAAGAGTCCATCGTTGTGGCAACCTTTGTAATGATTCTTGTTTGAATGTATACAAAGGGGTTTTTGTCTATTTAAAAGGTTTCAATGTTTGAAAGTTTGATTTGGGAAATGTTTTGAAATTGTGTTGTGAAGTGTGTTTGAAAATAGCAAGGATGTTTTTGCAAGCTTTTTGATCAAGTAACTAATAGCTATCTACCATATTTTACTCAAAGATCTTTCTTATGTTTTAACCCTTTTGACAGTGTTGTTTAACCATTGCATTTGGTGAACAACTTTGTGTTAGGATGTTAAACGGGACAGGCGCGGGTCATTGTATAAACCATGATAGCAAGTGTGTCAAGCATCTTTGAAAATTTTCTTGAGGGACTTGATCATTTTTGTTTAGGCAACCAAGATAGCGTCATCGAGGGACTATGATCTTTTGTTTTGTTTTTGTTTTGCCAAAGTACCCAACATGCATACCATGGCCCATTTTTGAAGGCAACAAGTGGATTGTAACCCTAGGGGTGCAAGTGTGCATTGCGTTTGATTTTCATGCATTTTTGTCTTTGATTAGGTCAAACTATTTGTTAATTTAGATTTTTGCATACAAACCCTAATTCTCTAATCATGGCATAATTGAAAGCGTAAAGTGCGATAATTTAAAGTTCTAAGATATTACAACATGATTATGGGATTGGGGGTACAATTTTGAACGGGGGGTATTTGACAAGAAATATAAACCCTAATTTACTATTACATCCAAATTGAATCACAATATTTAAATAAACAAAACAAATAAATGTCAAATAAATATGAATTATGCAAAAAGGTTTTTTGTTTACCTATGTATGTAAAAGTATTTTTAATGTAAAAAAGTATAAAGAAATAAATAAAAAAAAGATTAATTTTATTTGTTTAAGGGTAAACCCTAATTTCTTTAAGAAAATAAATATTATATATTATTTATATACAAAAAATATATTAAAATGTGTAAAAATGAAGTATACTTAAAAAAGGGTATTTTTTAGTATAAATAATAATAAAAATAAAAATGTAATATTTTTTGTATTTTTATTCTAAGTATTTATAAAATAAAAGTATATATATATATATATATATATATATATATATATATAAATATATATATATATATATATATATATATATATATATATATATATATATATATATATATATATATATATATATATATATATATATATATATATATATATATATATATATATATATATATATATATATATATATATTAAATATATTAAATATGTATAATATAAAATAAATATATTAAAATATATATATATATATATATATATATATATATATATATATATATATATATATATATATATATATATATATATATATATATATATATATATATATATATATATATATATATATATATATATATATATATATATATATATATATATATATATATATATTAAATATATTAAATATGTATAATATAAAATAAAATATGTACAAAAATAAATTATATTTTAAATAATATTTTCAGTGTGAATAAAAATAAAAGTATAATTTACATATTATTTTCAAGTTTTCAAATAAATTATAAAAGTATTCAAAATGTTTTTATATTAGAAAAATCAAAATAAAATACCAAATAAATGTAAAAAATTATAAAAATATTTTTTTGAGCATTTATTATATTTGGAAATAAATAAACAAAGTCAGAAAAGAAAACAAAAATGCAAAAATATAATTATTCAAGAAATTGGGCCAGGGGGTGTAAAAATGAAAAGAGGGGTGTTAGAAGCAAGCAGGCCAAGCCCAGCCCACCACTTCATCTTCTTCTTCCAGACTTTTGAAAAAAACGCGCGCCTACTATACAAACTTGGACATCCTGTTTCAGTGATCTTTTGCCAAAACTCACAACATCAAACTTGTAGAGAATTTCAATATGATTCTAACCATATAAAGCATTAATCCCAACTCTAAAAGACCAGAGAGAATTTCTCTGGCACTAAAATTTGACCTGGTTTTTTCAGCATATTCATGGATGAAATTCTCCTAGCACACTTAATATAAATGAAAGCTGAGCATATGTATAGCTTCCTAGCATTGAATACTACATTTTTCATTCACAAACCTAAGGCTAAATGTTCCTAAATAGAGAGATGGAAAGTGAGAAAAAACCTGTTTCAGTTGGATTCGTGTAGGACAATGCAGCGCTTCTCAACAGGTTTTGGGGTGTCTGGTAGCTTGCCTGAACTTCACTTGATCTTTTCCAATAGCTAGCTTGCCTTGAATGTCCCTGAATCAGCCTCTAGAACTCAACCTGCACAAGCTTGAAATGAAAATGGTGAACACTATAAATGGAGTTACAGTTGGTAATGGGGGTTTGGGATAGCTTGAGTGAGTTGAATGGAAGGTGTTTGAAGCAAAAAGGGCCAAAACGCACTAGCCAAATGAGCTATGGCACTCGAGTTGCAGCACCTGCCCTATTTTGCCAAAGAAGTGTGATTTTTGGCTATGGGAGGTTTTGAGGCTCAAGTACTCGTGTTTCTTGCTCAAAGGGTTGTGTGAAAGTTGTTTGAAATGTTTGTGTAAGTTGTTCTTTCCTGGTTTGCAAGTTGGGAGTATTTGGACAAGTTTCTTCTTTGTGAAGTAAGAATGTGGAAGTTGTCAATACAGGCCTGTACAAGCCATCAAATATGCTGCCTACAATTCTCTTGGTTGCTGGAATTTGTGGATTTGATTTGGCTTCTGAGATATGGCCCCTATGCTCAAAGATCATGGTTTGACATAAAGCACACTTTTGCAAAAATGAAAAAGTGCCTTTTACTATTTAGGGATTAAGCTTGTGTACAATACCCTAATGACCAAGACAATGCATTAGCTCAATGGATTTGCATTAAATTATGGAGTGTGAAATGGTTTAGAGGCCCGAAAACTAGTACAAAGTATGCTGGTTTGAAAATGCCACTTGAGTGAACATGAATTTGCCATGGATACAAAGTGAGTTTTTGCCAACTTCAAGCATTCGATTATCCAAAACCACAAATGTGTTTGAGGAGTTCTTGGACAATTTGGAAAGCTTGCAACATGCTATATAATTCATCTTTGAAATGCAACTTGAGACTCCAAGCGGAACTATGTGAAAAATGGCCAAGAAGATAGGTCAAAATCCTGCCTAAACTAGGGCAAAATTTCTCTAAGTTAAAAGTTTTAGGGACCCTTGTTCCAAAAATCATAACATGAGATCCAAGCTTCTTTTGAGAAAACTTTTTGTGAATCAAAGTTGTAGACTTTGTGGAGGACTAAAACTTTCATGTTGTAAGTTTTGTTTGAATCCATTTGCATCATGGTGAAAATATGGGACAAAGTAAGGAAAATTAAGAAAATTTCATAACTTAGAAAAATTCTAAGTTATTAAATTTTTTCAATTTCAAACCCTAATTTGCAATTTTAGGTTTCTTGATGAACAAGTTTCATAATTTGACACATCTTGATGAAAAATGACCCTTGGCACTTGATTTTGACCAAAAAGTCAAAGTTTGACTTTTCAGTGTACAGTCAAATTTTGATCAGTTGACTGAAAAATTCATCTGTCAATCCCATGCATTTGAGATCTTTTGAACTTGTTGAATAAGTCAAGATGATGTCATTGAGTCCTTGAGTCTATGGTTGAGCTTAATTTTCCATTGGCTAGGTCAAACAATCAAAAATTGCCTTTGTACAGTCAAAACCCTAAAAATGACCATTTCTCCCTTTTGGTGATCTGATCAAATTTCTTGTGGAGTTGTGGTCCAAACTTGATCCAATGGTTCATGTGAGTTCATAATGTTAATGTGGGTCAAAATTCATGAGGTTTGACTGTAAATTGGCCACAGTTGACTTTTTCCCCAATACAACTGATTTCTAGGTCAACTGTCCAATTGACTGGGCAAAAATTTGATTCAAGGCTTAAAACTTGGTATGGACAAACTTATGAGTCCAAAAAGAAGTATGAAAGTCAATTTGAGCATTGAAGGTCCAAAAATCCTTATGCAAACTCAAACCCTAGTTTAGGTCATCAGTGCAAGGAGATGTCTTGAGCGGAGCAAACCGTAGCTTGATCTTGAGTTCCAAGAGCCTTGTGATGAGAAATGTTGATAAAATGAGAGGGAAAATTTTGGGGTACAACATGTATTGTATGTCGTATTTTGTTAGGATCATCTGTCATCTAGCTATTCTTCCAGATAGAGCAGGCTTCTCAAAGATGTACTTGATCAGATCCATCTTAGATATCAGCAAAGTGGTATGAGTCAACATGTACTGCCTTAGCCGGCGAGCAGCCCATACCAAAGCGCAGAAAGTTTTCTCGAGCAGTGAGTATTGGGTCTCACAGTCGGTAAAATTTTTGCTAAGGTAATAAATGGCATGCTCTTTTCGGCCAGACTCGTCATGCTGCCCCAGTACGCACCCCATTGAATTCTCTAGGACGGTCAGATACATGATTAGAGGTCTTCCTTCGACGGGTGGCATCAAGATAAGAGGTTCTAGAAAATACTCCTTGATTTTATCGAAAGAAATCTGACAGTCATCATTCCATTGAACTACCTGATCTTTCTTCAACAGCTTGAAGATTGGTTCACATGTAGATGTTAGGTCAGAAATGAACCTAGCAATGTAGTTTAGGCGTCCAAAAAAACCTATGACCTCCTTCTCAGTGCGAGGGGCAGGCATTTCTTGTATAGCTTTGACTTTGGCAGGATCAACCTCGATGCCTTTGTTGCTGACAATGAAACCTAAGAGTTTCCCGGACCGGACTCCGAATGTGCACTTGTTTGGGTTCAATCTGAGCTTGTACTCCTTCAACCTGACAAACGGCTTTTGCAAGTGATCAAGGTGTTCTTCTTCAGTTTGTGATCAGGCTATCATGTCATCTACGTAGACTTTTATCTCATGATGTATCATATCATGAAATAAAGCTACCATGGCGCGTTGATAGGTTACCCCGACATTCTTTAGTTCGAATGGCATCACTTTGTAGCAGAACGTACCCCACTGTGTAACAAAAGTAGTTTTCTCCATGTCCTCAGGTGCCATTTTGATCTGGTTATAACCTGAGAATCCGTCCATGAAAGAAAATACTTTGTGCTGAGCTGTGTTGTTAACCAGGATGTCGATGTGTGGAAGGGGAAAATCATCTTTAGGGCTGGCCCTGTTTAAATCTCTATAATCCACGCACATTCTCACTTTTCCGTCCTTCTTAGGCACGGGCATAATGTTAGCAACCCATTGTTGATAGGAAGTAACAGCCATAAATCTAGCATTGAACTGTTTCATAACTTCTGCTTTGATCTTTTTGGACATGTCAGGTCTCATGCGGCGGATTCTCTTGTGGGGAGACGGTGTACCACAATGTTTGTATCGAGTCCCAACATTTCTTCATATGACCAGGGGAAGATTTCAACATAATCATGCAATAACTGAATTAGGTGCTCCTTGACACTCAGATCTAGATTGGCACCTATCTTGATTTCCTTCTTATCATCCTCAGTACCCAAGTTGATTGTATCCAACTGCTCTTCATGAGGCTGAATTGCTCTTTCTTCTTGCTGTAGAAGTCTGGCCAATTCCCCTGGCACCTCACAATCTTCCTCACCTTTGTATTCGGCTTGGTTGATCAGATCTTCAGAGTCACTGAAGGCTATAGCAGTATCGTTACCCATGGGTTCCAGAATGGAAGGGTACCTGTATTTGTGAGTGTGAGTGTGTGTAAGGGATAGCCATCTTAAAATAACAAAATGTAAAAGAAAGACAATGAGCATAAAGGTTTAGATATGAAAAGCATCCATGATTCATTAAAATGACATATGAAAATGATATAAGAACCCTTACAAATGGAGCCATGTGTCTCGGGTAAGACACAAGGTTGAAAAAGTAAGAATTGTTTGTGAATTATTACAGTCCAATAGAAATGGAAAAGATAAATTATTATGGTATGAAAGTAATCGGAACAAAGTCTTTTGCTTCCCAGTTGCACAGTCCTCCGTCAACAGTAGGAAAAATCCAGTCTTCCAAGCTGCCCTTTTCTTCACTGTCCTCTAGTGCATTAACCCCTCGGTGGCTGATCTTAACAGGTGGCCCTCCGGCACGGGAGCGGCGCACAACCTTCTCACCAGTTAAGGTGAAACCCAAGCCAAATTTGTCTGAATTGAAAGGAAAGTCGGGAAGCTGCCCCCAGATAGTGGATTTGCCTTCTTCCACTACTGCCCTAGCATCCTTGAGAGATGACATTCGAGGTGGTGGTCTTGTGATCAGAGGAGTTGAAGACACCGCCTTGGTCGCCGTAATTTCTTCCGAGACTTCTTCGAAATGTTAGAAAGTGGTCTCAATGAATTCGCCATCCAATTCTACATATCGAAAAGAATTTAGATGACTAATCATGTATTCCTCTTCACCATGGACTGTTATGATTTTCCCATGGACATAGTACTTGAGCATTTAATGCAGAGTAGAAGTGACAGCTCCAGCATGGTGGATCCAAGGTCTTCCCAACAAGCAAGAATGGGAAGGACGGATTTCCATCACGTAGAACATTGAATTGAACGTCTGGGTACCCACCTTGATCGGGATGTCCACCTCTCCATGGACCATCCTCTTAGAACCATCAAAGGCTCTGACAATTATATTGCTGGGTTTCAGGGTTAGGCCTTCACAATCCAGTCTATCCAAGGCTTTCTTCAGCAAGACATTTAAAGACGAACCAGTGTCTACCAGTACGTGTGCTAGGGTTGTCCCTCTGCATTCCACCGAGACATGCAAAGCATCATTATGTTTTCTCCCTTTCGAAGTTAGATCTGCATTGGAGAATCCTAGACCATTGTTAGTTGTTAAACTAGCCACACATTCCTGGAACTGATCAGCAGAGGTTTCTTGCGGTACGTGGGCCGTCTTCAAAAACTTGACCAAAGCTTTAGCATGTGCCTCAGAGCACAGCAACAGGGCTAACATAGAGATTTTGGAGGGGGTCTGCCCCAGTTGTTCAACAACATCATAATCACTTTTCTTAATGATCCTCTAAATTTCTTCCATCTCTTTCTGGGATGTATCAGGAATGACTAGTGATTGAGCCTTCGTCAAGACAGGCTCCTCTTGAACATTCTTTCCTTTTTTCTCAGCAGCGGAAACAGGGATTGGAATTGCATTGTTATTGTCAGCGGGTACACTTGCAGTTACAATTACTGGTATAGGTGTAATCTTTGGAATGGCCGTGGGTCCAAAGACTGTTGTTGGAGGAGCAATCTCTGGAGAAAAGATTCTCCCACTACGAGTAATTTTTCTTGTTCCGGCAATGTTACTGATGTCGGGATTACCTTCCTCAAAGATTTCTTCTTCAATGGTCTGTTCAATCTGTTTGACACCATGGTAGTAGATTTCTCCACAATAGTTCCATGGTACCATTTTATCGGATTTGTTTGTGGTTGGTTTGGGCATTGTTATCTTCAATGGAGTAGTTACTGGAGCAGATGTAATCCTAACGGGTTTTTTAGGAACCCTGGAAGGATTGGCGTATATGGTTATTATTGAGACTTCTGGAACTGGAAGGGGTGAGACAGGAGCTTTCTCAAACAAAATTTCTTTGTTATCAATCAATTGTTGTATTCCTTTCTTCAATAGAGGAAAGTCAAATGGGGAGGATAGGAAAGCATGGCAATCTTGGTCATAACCTGGGAACACCCCATCTTTCAACAAATTCAGCTTGATGGTTAGGAGAGGAGTTAACAGTTCATCCACAGTAGAAACAAACAGATCTTCTTCCACAACATTGGCATTGTGTCCATGCCTAGGCATCGGAGCGGAGATTACATTCGGCTTTTCAGGAGCTTCAAATTCAACTTCCTTTACGTCAATCATATCTTGAATCTTATTCTTTAGAGCCCAACCGTTGTTGGTGTCGTGCCCCGGGCTTTCTGAATGGTACGCACATCTGGCGTTGGGATGGTAGTATGGAGATGAAGTATTAGGATTTTTAGGGACCTCTTTCAGCATGGCCAGGTTCAACTTCAAGAGATGTGGTAAGACTTAAGCAGGAGTCATTTTTATCTTGGTGAATTGCCTTACAGGCCTTTCCACCCTTTGCTAGTTATTTCCTGGCTGATCATTTCTCGGTTGGTTGTTTCTCGGCTGGTATGATGCAGAATTTTGAATCATAACAACCCCCACAGTTGGTCGTATTTCAATTCTTCCCTGATTCCTCTGGGCATAGATAACAAACACTTCATTCTTTCCAGTGAAGGGCTTTTTTGCAGTAGTTGAGGCAGACGCGTCCTTCTTAATTTTCCCGCTTCTAATACCGGCCTCCACTCTTTCACTAGTTAGAATCAACTCAGTAAACCCTGCAGAAGAGCTCTCAATCGGGTGATTAAAGAAAGAACCTGACAGAGTCCCCAAGAACATATCAACTAGCTCTCTTTCCAACAAAGGTGGTTGCACCCTTTCGGCCAAATCCCTCCATTTTTGGGCGTAGTCTTTGAAACCCTCATTGGTAGCCATAGCCATACTCTGTAGCTGAGTACGGGTTGGAGCCAAGTCGGTGTTGTATTGATACTATTTATAGAAGGCGGCTGCCAAGTCTTCCCAATTATGAACATCTACTCTCTCCAATTGGTAGAACCAATCAAGCTGTGTTCCCGAAAGACTGTCCTGGAAAAAGTGGACCCACTGGTCTTTGTTAGAAGAATATGGTTGAATTTTCCTGACATAAGATCGTAGGTGCATCTTGGGACAAGACACCCCATCATATTTGGAAAACAGTGGCAGTTTAAACTTATGAGGGATTACAATTCCAGAAACCAACCCTAACTCCTCAAAATTCAGCCCCGGTACTCTTTGTATTTCCATAGCAGCTAGACGCTCTTCCAAGTTTTTGTATTTGTCATCGGCCGGATGATACTGTTATTCGGAGTAGTCCTCATCCTCTTCTTCTTCTGCTTCAGAATCAGATGGCACCGCCACTCCCTTTCCTTTTCCTTCCCCCTCTTCAGATGTTGATGGGAATTCCAAAGTCCATTTGGCTTGTCCTTCAAATCTTATGCCCATGAGAACCACACCGGCTCGCTTCTTTTTCTTTTTCTCATTTTCCTTCTCTAGTAGAGTCTTGAGCTCCTCCTGCCCTTTGGCCAAGTTCAAAAGTAGCTATTGAAATTGTGAATTCTGAGCTTGCAAATCTTTGACTGTTTGTTCAATATCCATCTTGCTGAAATAAACAGCAGAGAGATAAGGAAACTTGGTGTGAAGACCTGTTTATGCATATGATGAATGATATGTATTCATGTAATGCTTTCAAGGATTCATAAATTCAAATTTGTTTTAAACAAAAAAAAGAAACATACGTCATATTAATAAGATAGAATTGTTAGTACATCAATGCCCCTTGGGCAAAATAATACAAAATTCTAAGGTAAAAAGACGTTGTGCATCCTCTTTGGTGCAATGTAGGTGTTGAGAGTCTGCTCTTCGTGAAGTTGACGAGTGAGTTACAAAACCTTCTTCTCTCTTGCGTAGAATTAGGCTTCAAAAGTATCTCACTCTCCCTTGAGCTGTATCCAACTCCTTTGTAGATCTTCTCGTGATGTTGGCATGTCAGAATGTAGGAGGGTGTATGGAACCTCTACTTCCATAACAGGTTCTGTAATCACTGGGAGAATGTAGGGGTAAGGCATCATAAGACTTTGGGCGCGGGTTCATACCCACTTGAGGTAAGGCTCAAGAGGGATGGAATTCTTGTGTCCCAAGGTCTTACTATCCACTTTGTTGGGCATCCTCCAAGTTCGGATGAACCTTTGTCGGAGTCCTTGGTTGTCGTTGTCAAAGTCGAAAACCAAACCTTGAATCAGCATATCATGTGGGCCATCCCTTCGGGCATACCCAAACTGTCTCAGAGCCAAGCAAGGGTTGTAGGTGATGCCTCCCCTAATGCCTAGTAGAGGGACATTAGGGAATTCCCCACAACAGTCAATGATGATAACATTCTCTTTTGATCGAGAACACCAATGAATATTTGAACGTGTAAGAGTCATTAACCGTTGTGACCACCTCAGACCTTGCTCATTCTTCAAGACTGATTGGGGAAGATGAGAAATAAACCATATTATTAGGAGAGGAGTGCAAAACATGAGAACACCTCTTTTCCTCATTGTACGAGTGTGAAAATAGTGGAGGATATCCCTAAGCAATGTAGGCACCGGGTTGCGAGACATGAAAATTTTGACAGCACTCACATATATGAGTTGGTCAGGGTTAGGGAACAAGACCATCCCATAGATGAGAAGAGCTACAATCTCCTCAAAATCTTGTAAGTCCAAAGAATTCCAGCAGCTTTGGGCCTTCTCAAATAGAAACTTTGACAAGAAGCCTTTGACACCACTTCTAGTTTCCCAATATGTTGTGACATCAGATGAGTGCAAGTGCAAGGCTTGAGCAATCTCTTCTTGCTTTGGATATCTTTCCATACTGTTGAAGGGTAGTTGATTGAGAATAGGAATCCTTAAGAGTTGAGAAAATTCCTCCAAAGTAGGCACAAGTTGGTAGTCAGCAAATGTGAAGCAATGATGCAAAGGGTCAAAGAACTGGAAGAGAACTTTCACCATATCCTCCTCTGTGTTGGTGGTGACTAGGTTGAGCAGACGACCATGCCTCTCGGTGAACGGAGAATTCTCAAGAATCCTTGAAGCTAGCTCCTTGAGTTGTAGAGGAATTCTTACAAGGTTGATTTGGATAGTTTTCCTGCGAACTGAATCCATAACCTACAAAACAAGAACAAAGATGAATCTCTGAAATCCTTGAAATGGTTAGTTGATTCATATGATTCTTCATGATGTCCATGATTTTATGCACAAGTATATATGTACAAGAAAGTCACACAAGTTCCTAGTTCATGCTTGCATGGGGTTTCATAGGAAAGTACCCTCTTGAAGTTTAGTTGGCTCAACCTGTCCTATAAATAGTAACCGGGTTCTAAGGAGCTCAATATCACTGGATTGTTTCCTTGTTCATTGTTCCAATTCAGCCTCTTTATTAGCGACCGAAATAATCCAAGGAACCAACCCTCAATGAGTGTAGTATCGAGTATCTACCAACTTTGGACTGCACTAAAGCCGATCATCTCACTACATCCTAAAAGGCCAAGTTGGTCAAGTAAAGGTTCTAAAAGTCCATTAGTGCTTCATGACATCACTCAGCGGCCCCGTATTCTCTTTGATTGACTCAAAGGCTACCGGTACCCACAAATATGTCGCACTAATATAGCTATTGCTTAGACCATGTCGGTATACCCCACACAGTTTCCATAACGTATTGCTATTTACCTATGAATGTTTCCCAAATCTGGGTGGAGGATTAAAACCCAAACAATAGAACCAAAGTGTAAAGAAAACAAGTAAAACAAGATAAGCATGTAAAGGTAATCTAAACCCTAAGGTAACCCCACTTTTATAAAGTATCCCCAGCAGAGTCGCCAGTTCTGTGATGCGGTAAGCACAGGAAAGACCTTTGAGATTGTTTTTAGGTTCGGGGGGTAGATTATGAAAAGGGAAGGTGATAGCACCCTTTTCATCCATGGTTTTCCATGGGCTCTTAGTTACTTGTTTTAGATCACTTGCTTTTGCTTTGAAATTGTCTGAAATGGTGCTTTGTGTGGTTTTGAAAGTATTTTGAAAAGAGGCCATCGTTTTGGCAATCTTTGTAATGATTCTAGTTCGTAAGAATGTATACAAAGATGTTTGTCTTTTGAAAAATGTTTCAATGTTTTGAAAGTTGTTTGGAAATGTTTGGAAAATGTGTGTGTGTTTGTTTGAAAATAGCAAGGATTGTTTTGAAGTTGATCAAGTAACTAGAAGCTATCTACCTACTCAAAAGTCTTTCTTGTACATTTTTATTCCTTTGATATTGTTGATTCACCATTGCTTTGGTGAACAACCCTATCTTTGGATGTTAAACGGGACGGGCGTGGGTCATCGTATAACCATGATAGTAATGGTGCCAAGTATCTTAGCATGTTTAAGGGACCAAGATCATTTGTTTTTAGGCAACCTTGTGTAGCGTCATCGAGGGACTATGATCTTATTTGTTTGTATTGTTTTTCCAAGATACCTAGCATGCATACTGTTGTACCCCAAAATTTGCCCTCCCATATTCATCAAGAAATTGCCAAGTCAAGGTCACAAAGTTCCCCAAGGGTTGTGCAGCTCAACTGGCTCTTATACAGTCAAAACTAGGGTTTGAGTTCTGGTCAAGCAAATGAACTTTTCAAAGGCCCAATCAAGTCTCATATGCTTACAAAGATGGTCAAGTATCCTCATGTCAAGTTTCAAGGCATTCAGCTCAAAATTGCACAGTCAAAACCCTAGATTGCACTACAGTCAACTGTGGGGGCAAAATGGTCATTTGACAGTCAAAAGTTCAAATTTTTGGTCAACATATCATTTTGAAGCCACAAACATCATTTGATCAATGCTTGATCATGATTCTCAAAATTTGGCTCAGAAATCATCAAAGATGCAAAAGTTGCTATATTTGGACAGCTGGAAAAGTCAACTGAAATTGACCAGGGCATAACTTTCACATGGATTATCAGAAAAATTCCATCCAAAGCTCATTTTGAAGAGAAGGACATTTCCTACAATTCATCTTCATGTTCCAAGTCCAAGAAATGCTCTCACAAAAAGTTATCAATTTCAACATTATAGGTCATTTTTAAAAGTCAACAAAAAGTGACTTTAAGTCAAAGGCCATAACTTGAGATTGGTAAATCAAAATGACATGGGACCAAAGGCATTGGTTAAAGGACTCAAAGACCTTTCTAAAATGTCCAAGAACATGTGAAAAGCTTAAAAATTGACCAAGTTATGCCTTGTGGAAGTTGGGAAATTTTTGGAAATTTTTGAAAGTCAACATTGATGCAAAAGGCCTAAAAATGCAAATGGGCCCATTTTTCCTCCAAGATTCTTCATGCCAAGCCTATGCACGACCACTAGGCCCAAAGGGAAGTATTTTCATATTTTTTAATTATTTATTTGAATTAATATTAATTTATATTCATTTAAATCATTTTAATTCATGAAAAATATAAACCTTAACCTAAAAAATCTTTTTATGCATGCTTTGGACTCTATAACTCGTGCACATGTTAATAGGGAAGGATTTGATGCTAATTGATCAGATTTGGCACAAAAACCATGAAAAAATATTCAAAAAGATCCTTAAGCAAATCAAATCTCCAAATAATGAATTCATGAGATTTTGTTGGTTTTTGTTGACCTAGATCACTCCCTATATGATCAGAATGAAGACCTAAAGCAAAGAGGACTCCAAGCTGCGCCCCAAACTCCATTGCATTCTTGAAATTTTTCATAAAAACACCAATACTGAAATCTAGCTTTTAGGGTGATTCAAGCTCCAATTTTTATTTCATTAGCATCCTGAGACGTCCCTAAACGTTTCTCAATCAAAAACTACAAGTCAAACGCCTTGAAACGGTATCACAAAGTCAAACTGAACCAAGAAAATATTGAAATCGCATAGCATGATTTAGACATCTTTTGCATATTTTGTTTATGAATTCTTGTTTCTCATGATGTTCTAAAGCTAACCATACTAACTAATTTTATTTTTGAGCAATATACGTGAATCTGCCATGAATGGTCTTTAGGGTTTCAGGAACTCAAAAAGAGGGTTTCCCAATACAAGAAAAATTAGGACTTCTGGATACCATGGTTGAATTCAGGGCTTAGAGACGAAGAAGAACATGTCATCGCGCCCAATTTATGTTTGGATATGGGCTATTCGCTATTTTCGTGAATACCCTCTAAAACCACGTTTCAAAACCGTTCCCATAGCGTTCTGTGTTACAGGGGTGGGGAGGAAGAAGATGGCGTGTCCATCAGCCATTGGATAGTTTGAATTTCGCGCGAATTTCCAAAAGCGTTAGCGTGTTCTTTTTATATTATTTATGTTATATTATATGTTAAATATGAACGTGATGGCTCAGTGGTTAAGTGCTACGCTTGTAACCTTCAAGACCTGGGTTCAAGTCCCAGGTCTTCAACAATTTCCTATTATTTTTCCTTTGATAATCACATGCAGGCATAAGATAAGGATTCACCATACGTCTTCAAATCAAGCCACACACGCGTCCAACATGATCAGATCAAAGGCTTCAATTAAGAGAACACGCTAGGGCCAAGTCAACACGTTAGCATCCAATTGGCAAAGTCAACGAGGGCCATGCTTAATGGGCCAATGTCTAGGGCCTGAACCTCCACAATGGGACAGAACACCCCCTGGTTTGCATTTGTTTTCTATTTCCCTTCTTATTTTATTTTTGCCATTTTATTTACTTTATTTGTTTTAATTATTTTTTCAGCAAAATACAAAAACACACAAAATCAGAAAAAATATAAAAAAAAATATAATATTTATTTTATAATTATTTTCATAAATAAATTAGAATGTAAATTATATAGTGTAATTAGATTTAATTTTAATTCCTTTTTAATAAAAAAATCCAAAAATGTAGAATTTAGGTTTTAATTGTTAATTCTTTTTGTTTCCCTTTTTCCACAATAATAATTGTTATTTATTTATTTATTTTCCTATCTAAATTGTACATAATAAATTTTAGGTTTAATTTAGATCATATTTTAATTCTTTTCTTAATAAATAAAAAATATTAGAATTAGGGTTTGCCGTTTAAATTAATTTTAATTAATTCTCCTTTTTTTTCTCATTAAATCTAAAAAATACAAAAATACCAAAAAAAAACATTTAAACACTTAATTTTAATTTTCTTATTAATTTTAATTGTTTGTAAAAGGGTCCAACGCCCTATTTTTGTTTTAATTTTCTTATTTCGCGCATTTACTTTTTATCGTTTATAATTATGTAATTGTCCCTAAGCCATGTAATTTGCTTTTCGCACTTTATTTCTTCGCATTATTTATTTTCCGCTAAATCGGGTCCGGTTTAATTTTGGCGATGTGGACCCGCGCCATTTGTAATAGTCTTAGATTTATTTCCTCGCAAAATATTTAACTGTTAACCAAGCATGAAAGAATGAATGTCTAATTAAAATCAAGCGTAGAACACGACAAACATGACAAGACAAATAACTGAAACATGACACACAATTCGCACACACCACCCCTAGGGTACGCCTCACTGTTGCCTTTCGAAAGGTGATCGTCGAGTAGAGGATGTCTTAGTAAGTCCTCATGATCCGGGAACCTGGCATGAGGGTAGCTTCTAAGGTGTCTTCCCATTGCTCTGGTGGTCACCAAGTCCCGAACCTCGAATTGACCCGAACACCTCCAACGGTGGTGCTACCTACCTCTCAATGGTGGGATGGCACTACTTTAAAGGACTCTTACACAGACGAATTTCTTAGGGTAGGTAGGTTCTCAAGGATACTTGCTCTAATCTCAAAACAAACTCAAAAAGACTTTTCACACTGACACTTTTCAAAAGCTTTCAAAACAAACTTTTCAAACACTCTGACGTACGAGTCGATCTGAAATTTTTCAAAGAAACTTTTTTTAAACCCACATTGAAGAGCAAACAAACATTTTGAAAACACATTGAGCAAGTATCTAAGAGCCCATGGATAACCATGGATAGAAAGGGTGCTAACACCTTCCCTTTCTATAACCTACCTCCCGAACCGAGAGCAATCTCTTTAAGGAATTTTTCTGTGCTTTTGTCCTTTCCATTTGGAGAAAATAAAAGACGGTGGCGACTCTTGCTTCCGCGACATTTCGCGAACCAGCGTTAAACAGTCAGTTCCAGATCCACCGATCACAGAACTGGCGACTCTGCTGGGGACATTCTTATAAAGTGAGGTGTACCTTAGGGCTAAGTCATAACTGTGTTTTCACTTGTATTGTTTTGCTTGCTTTACTATTGTGGGTTGCATCGGAGATACATAGATCCTAACCCGGATCTGGGGATACCCTGTTTAGGTAGCATAAGCTGTGAGGGACCTGTCCGGCGTAGACCGACACAGGTGAAGCAGTGGCTACGTTGGTGTGGCACCTTAGTCTGTACCGATATCCCTTGTGTCGCAACGAGGAGAATATGGGTCTTCTAAGGAGTCATTAAGCACCAACAACCTTAGAACCTTAATTGACACAACTTGGCCTTTAGAACAGTAGCAGTATGCTACGCCCATTGAGGCTAAACTCTCGTGATGGTTCTGGCCGCAAGAAAAGATTGCGATGCTGGAGTTATGACCGATTGAGGGTAGTCAATGATATTGGGATCCTCTAAGAACCCGGTTACTTTTGATTAGGACAGGTATGAACCAACAAACTGAAAGAGGGTAGTACCTAGACCTCATGCTGGCCTAAACTTTAGGGGCTTGCCTTGTGTGACTTGTGTGCCTTACCATGTCTGCCTTTGTATCTGTATGTGGTGTGCTTTATCATAACATCATAGCATCATGAGCATTGCATGCATAAGAACTGACCATTTCAAAGACAAGAGGGTTTCATCTTTGCTCTGTTTTGTAGGACATTATGATGCCTGTGCGAAGGAATACTATCCGGTTCAACTTTGTTCGTTCACCTGAGTTGATTGATGAGTTGGTTAGCAGAATTCCAAATACCACTTCCTTCATTCAGAGGCATGGTTCTCTTCTCAGTTTAGTCACTGCAAAGCGGGATCAACAGTTGATGAGTGTTCTGACCCAGTTCTATGACCCTCAGTACCAGTGTTTTACCTTTCAAGACTTCCAGCTGGTCCCTACCCTGGAAGAGTTCTCTAATCTGCTTGGTATCCCTATCTTGGATCAGACTCCCTTTACTGGTTGGGAAAAGACCCTCAGGCTTGAGGACATTGCTGCAGCTCTTCCTTTGACCCATCAAGAGGTAACAGACAACTGGGTAACTAGAAGCGGAGTTAAGGGTTTCTTGGCCAAGTTTCTGATTGGTAAAGCTAACAGCTTCTGGAATGACTTGGACTTTAGGGCATATGAAGACATCTTGGCTCTCCTAATCTATGGGTTAGTCCTGTTTCCTAATCCTGACAACTTCATCAATGTCACTTCCATCAGGATCTTTATGTCTCAGAACCCTGTGCCCACTCTCTTGGGTGACATCTTGCAACAACTTCATGCCCGTACTACCCGAAGACGAGGAACCCTGTGGTGTTGTATCCCTTTGTTGGTAAGGTGGTTTATTTCGCACCTCCCTAAGTTCGTACTGAAGAACCAAGAAGGAAGAGGTTGGGCTCACAGGTTAATGTCTCTCACCGATAAAGACATCATTTGGACTTGCAGAGGTTTGGATGAGATAGCTATTATTGATCGATGCGGGGAGTATCCTAATGTTCCTTTGATTGGTACTCAAGGAGGGATCTCGTACAATCCGTGTCTAGCACTCCGTCAGTTTGGAAGAGCAAGAAGAGCAGGCCCCCATGAGATGTTGGTGCCTCACATCAGTTTCGAGTTTCAGGTGGATAGTGACGAGCTACGTCGTAGGTTCATCAAAGCTTGGGAGAAGGTTCATAAAGCTGACCCACAAGAGCTAGGGCCAAAGACTCCTCTACCTATGGAAGCCTACTACAAATGGGTCCGCATCCGTGCTCAGAAGTTAGGTATGCCATATGAAGCTGTCAGACCCGTCATTCTTGAGTGTCCTGATAAAGATGGTGTTCCTCCAACTGTCCTTCCTCCTCAGATACCTACTGATTATGAGACATTGAAGAGATCTTGGTCGCAACTGCAAGAAGAACGGGATTCTTACCGGGAAAAGCTCAACGAGCAGGAATCAAAGATCCAGAAGCTGACAAAGCAATTGGAGAATGAGAGAGCTCTGAATGCCTACCTCCGTACTGAGAAGAGGAGACCATGGGATCAATGAGGAATTCTGAATGTGCCTTTACAGTTTTTATTTCCTTTCCAGTTGTTTCATTTCATGTAAACGCCTAAGGGCAACTTGTTGAATAATCCCAGTTACAAAGTTGAATCTAATGAAGTGTGTTCCTTTTTTGTTTACAAAGTTGATTCCCGATTGTCTTTGAAAACATAATTCATACGCATTTCATGCATCATGTGCATAGCAGGTTTTTCCCTTTTTCAGGTTGCTTACAGTTCTTCGCTGTTTATTTCAGCATCATGAATTCCGGATCTGAATCAACTGAGACTTCAATCAAGGCTCTCCAGGCGCAGAATGCGCAGTTTCAAGAGCTAATCCTGGGTCTAGCTAAAGGCCAAGAGGAACTGAAGACTATGCTCCTGAAGAAGGAGAAAAAGAAGAAAAGAAGAACTGTTCTATTCAACACGGGCCGAAGGTTGGGTAATACTCTGCACCAGGAAGAGGTTGTTTCTTCTGTTGGCAAGAGTCCTTCTCAGGCAGAAGTAAAGCTTCCTACTCCAGAAGTCTCCGACAACGAGACAGATTTTGATGAGGAACAGTATCCTCCTGCAGATGACAGGTACAGACAACTGGAAGACAGGTTGAAGGCCATGGAAGTTCAACAGGTACCTCGGCTGGATTTTGGAGATCTGGGTTTGTCGACTGGTGTAATTATCCCGCACAAGTTCAAAGCTCCAACTTTTTCTAAGTATGACGGGGCATCCTGTCCCAAGCTGCATTTGAGGTCCTATGTTCGAAAGATTCAGCCGTACTCTGCGGACAAGAATCTATGGATCCACTTCTTCCAGGAGAGTCTTTCAGGGACTCATCTCGAATGGTTCTATCAGCTGGATGGGACCAAAGTTCGTAACTGGGAGGAGCTGGCTACTGCTTTTTACAAGCAGTATCAGTATAATGCCGACCTTGCCCCCACACGTACCCAACTCCAGGGTATGTCGTTAGGTGCAAGTGAAGGTTTTAAAGAGTACGCGCAGAAGTGGAGAGATCTGGCTGGCAGGGTGCAGCCACCTTTGACTGATCGAGAGTTAGTGGACATGTTCTTGGGGACCCTATCTGGGCCGTTTTTTAACCATCTCATTGGGAATTCTTCTGCTGGTTTCACTGATTTGATCTTAACTGGAGAGAGAATTGAAGCCGGGTTAAAGTCTGGGAAGATTGCAAAGGCTGCATCATCATCTGGGCCGGACAAGAAACCATTTAAGAAGGAGTCTAGTGCCGTGTATGGCTCCAGGAAATCAGAAAGACCTGATCACCGCCAATCTGTCAGCGCGGTAATGATCGCTAAGCCTGCTGCCGCTCCCCGGCCAAATAATCCTCAAAGGGTTGATAGACCCCGGAGAGAGTTTACCCGGTTAAGCATGACCCTATCGCAGATCCTGCCACAGTTACTATCCACCAATTTGGTGACTGTCAAGGAGGCGCCAAAGTTCTCAAACACTACCTCTCCTAAGTACAACCCGAATGCCCGTTGTGCTTACCATTCAGACAGCCCGGGGCATGCCACTGATGACTGTTGGGCGTTAAAGAATAAGGTGCAAGACCTTATCGATGCTAAAGAGATACAATTCGAGGCGCCTGCAAAGCCGAATGTAGTTACCGCCCCTATGCCTCAGCACGGGGTAAATGCTGTTGATGAAGATGTTTATGCTGTTTCTGTGGATGATCTAGCCACTCCTTTAAAGATCATTAAGAAGAACCTACTGCAGGCCGGTTTATTTCCGGGTTGTAGTGAGGGTTGCCTGTTCTGTGTTGTGTCCCCGTCCGGTTGTCCCTTGCTAAAGTTAGGCATCCAAAGCTTAATGGATAGCAAGGAGATTTTATTCAAGAAGTCTGCTGTTCGTATGGTTCCAATGGAAGAAGTCTCTGTGGTGACTATCTTCAACAATCCGATCCCGGCTCTCCAGAAGAAGCCCATCCAAATTCTGACCGTTGCACCTGTCACTATCACTGTTCCTGGGCCCCTGCCCTATGTATCCAACAAAGCTGTCCCTTGGCACTATGGGGCAGATGTATATATAAACGGAGTTAAGCAAGAGCTCAACGCTGGCGCCAGCATCTGTGACATCACTGGCCCGACCAAAGTTACCCGCAGTGGCAGGCTCTTCTCGCCTGACATTGCGCCACCTGCTGCTAGAAGACCACTCCTGATAATTCCTGCAAATACACCTACTCCCGTTGCTGATCAAGTTGTTATTCCTGCTGCTGATCCTATTGTTTCTCCTGCTGCCGAGTCATCCAATGCTCGGGGCAAGGGAATTGAAACTGAGCCTGCCCAGATGGAGGCACCCGTACCCATAGCTGCCGAGGCCTCCCCACAAGAGATGGAGGAGATTTTGAAGATTATAAAGAAGAGCGACTTTAATGTTGTGGAACAGCTGGGGCATACGCCCTCCAAGATCTCCATGCTCTCTCTATTGCTGTGCTCTGAGGCCCATGCAAAGGCCCTCATCTCATTCCTCAAGACGGCCCATGTGCCACATGAAACCTCTGCAGTCCAGTTCACTGATTGCGTGGCAAATCTGACGGCAGATAATGGCTTAGGCTTCTCAGATGCTGATTTGACCTCAAAGGGGAAAGATCATAATGATGCTCTGCATGTCTCAATCGAATGCAGGGGCACCACCTTGGCACATGTGTTGGTTGATACTGGGTCATCTTTGAATGTGCTACCCAAGAAGGCTCTGGATCGTCTAGATTGTGAAGGCCTGGATTTGGAACCCAGCAACATCATTGTCAGGGCCTTTGACAGTTCGAAGAGAACGGTCCACGGGAAGGTTGACATTCCAATTCGTGTGGGTTCTCAGGTGTTCGATTCCACTTTTTATGTGATGGATATCCGTCCATCTTACTCTTGTCTGCTGGGTCGACCCTGGATACATAAGGCGGGGGCAGTGACCTCTACCTTGCATCAAAAACTAAAGTACCCCGTCAGAGGGAAGATCATCACCGTGCAAGGTGAGGAAGAATACATGGTGAGCCACCTAAACTCGTTCAGATACATTGAGATGGATGGGGAGTTCATTGAGACCCCCTTTCAGCATTTCGAGGAGGTGTTTCCAATCGCAGCAGAAACAGCAGAAGCAGGTGGTCCTCTGAAGATGGCTTCTCTAAAGGATGCCAGGGCTGTAGTGCAAAAGGGTGAAGGTGCTAACTGGGGCAGACTGCCAGACTTCACCCAGAAGACTGATAAACTTGGGCTGGGTTTCACCTCAGAAGGGCAGAGAACTATGAGGAAAGAGAAGATCGGAAGGCCTCCGGTATTTATTAAAGGTTCAGAAGCGAATGCTGTTGGGGAAGACCTTGAAGTGGACGAAGCCAAATTCAACAGCTGGATTTATCCGACGGCCGAAGAAGGATTGAACAATTGGAGTGCAAAGGATCATACCCCTGTTACCTTTGTGACACAGTAATGAATTCCAAAGTTTTTGTTATTTTGTAATAAACAATGATAAACTCTATGGCCCGGTGTCTTACCCGAGGCACCGTGGTTCTATTTGTGAGGGCATATGAACTGTCATTTTATACATCATGAATGAAAATCTTGGACTATTTTCGCATTGCAAATATTGTGTTCCTTTCTATCTTTCCTTTTCCTTTACATAATTATCAAAACAGCTGTATTTACACACACACTCACTCATACAGGTTCCAATCCACTCTGGATCTCGCTGATAACAGCTCTGCTAATGCCAATTATGACTTCGAAAATCCGATCAACTTAGCCGAAGACGAAGGTGAAGATGATTGCGAAGTGCCTGGCGAGCTTGCAAGACTGTTACTTCAGGAAGAGAGGGCAATTCAACCCCATGAAGAGCCAGTGGAAACTATAAACCTGGGTACTGAGGCAGACAGAAAAGAGGTAAAGATTGGTGCTAACCTAGAGCTCAGCGTGAAGCAACGGTTAACCAAGATGTTACATGACTATATGGAGATCTTTGCCTGGTCCTACGAAGACATGCCAGGGTTGGATACCGATATTGTTGTCCATCATTTGCCGACTAGAGAAGACTGCCCTCCAGTTAAACAAAAGGTTCGTCGGATGCGTCCAGAGATGTCCGAGAAGATTAAAGCCGAGGTCATGAAACAGTTCGATGCCGGGTTCCTTGCAGTGACTTCTTACCCTCAGTGGGTTGCTAATGTGGTGCCAGTACCTAAGAAGGACGGTAAGGTCAGAATGTGTGTAGATTACAGGGATCTGAACAGGGCCAGTCCCAAAGATGACTTCCCCTTACCTCACATTGATGTCCTTGTGGATAATACAGCTCAGCACAAGGTATTCTCTTTCATGGATGGCTTTTCAGGCTACAATCAGATCAAGATGGCACCTGAAGACATGGAAAAGACTACATTTGTTACTCAGTGGGGCACCTTCTGTTACAAGGTCATGCCGTTCGGGTTAAAGAATGCTGGGGCAACCTACCAGCGTGCCATGGTTGCCTTGTTTCATGATATGATCCATCATGAGATCGAAGTGTACGTGGACGACATGATTGCTAGGTCCCAGACTGAGGAAGAGCACCTAGATCATCTACAGAAGTTGTTTGACCAGTTGAAACTATACAAGCTGAGATTGAACCCGAACAAGTGCACCTTCGGGGTAAGATCTGGGAAGTTGCTAGGCTTCGTGGTCAGTGATAAAGGTATTCAAGTGGACCCTGCTAAGGTCAAAGCTATTCAAGAGATGCCAGTTCCTAAGACAGAGAAGGAAGTCAGAGGCTTTTTAGGACGCCTGAATTACATCGCTCGATTCATATCTCATTTGACTGCTACCTGTGAGCCAATCTTCAAGCTGCTGAAGAAAGATCAGGTAGTACGTTGGAACGATGAATGTCAGGCTGCTTTCGACAAAATCAAAGAGTACCTCCAAGAACCACCCATCCTCATGCCACCGGTTGAAGGGAGACCTCTGATCCTATATCTGACAGTGCTAGACAACTCAATGGGGTGTGTGCTGGGGCAGCATGACGAGTCTGGCCGAAAAGAGCATGCCATTTATTACCTTAGCAAAAAGTTTACCGACTGTGAGACCCGATACTCACTGCTCGAGAAAACTTGCTGCGCTTTGGTATGGGCTGCTCGCCGGCTGAGACAGTATATGCTGACTCACACTACCTTGTTGATCTCAAAGATGGATCCGATAAAGTATATATTTGAAAAGCCTGCTCTGTCTGGGAGAATTGCAAGATGGCAAATGATCTTGACGGAATACGACATTCAGTACACCACCCAGAAAGCCATCAAAGGGAGTGTATTGGCAGACCACCTAGCTCATCAAGCTGTAGATGACTACCAATCAATGAACTTCGAGTTTCCGGATGAAAGCATCATGATTGTAACTGATTGCGAAGTACCTGGACCGGATGAAGGACCTGAACCAGGATCCCGATGGTCTATGCACTTTGACGGAGCCTCCAATGCTTTGGGAAATGGTATCGGCGCCATAATCATATCTCCACGAGGTACTCATACTCCACTCACTGCCCGGCTATGTTTCAACTGTACCAACAACATGGCGGAGTATGAGGCGTGTATCATGGGTCTTCAAGCTGCGATCGACCTAAGGATCAAATTTCTAAGTGTCTTCGGAGATTCCGCTCTTGTGATCAATCAGATCAAAGGAGAGTGGGATACGAAACATCCAAACTTGATCCCTTACAGAGAATGTGTGTTGACCATGATTCCCCACTTCACGGAGATAACCTTTGAGCACTTTCCAAGAGAAGAGAATCAGTTAGCGGACGCGTTAGCTACAATGTCTTCAATGTTCAAGGTTAAATGGGATAATGAAGCTCCCCGGATCATCATCTGGAAACTGGACGAACCGGCATACTGTTGTGATCTCGAAACTGAATTGGTAACTGAGAAGCCTTGGTACCACGAAGTGAAGAGATATCTGGAAGCTCAGGAATACCCTGAAGGTGCCTCTATCAATGATAAGAAATTCCTGAGGCGGTTCGCAGCCAAGTTCTTCCTAAGCAACGGCATCTTGTACAAGAGGAATCATGATTCAACCTTACTGCGTTGTGTGGACAAAATTGAAGCAGAAAGAATCATGGAAGAGTTACATGAAGGGACCTTTGGTACACATTCCAGTGGACATACTATGGCTAAGAAAATCCTACGGGCAGGATACTACTGGTCCACCATGGAAGCTGACTGCTACCAACACTCTAGGACATGCCACAAGTGCCAGATCTATGCAGACAAGGTGCATGTTCCTCCGGTTCCTCTGAATGTTCTGACTGCGCCTTGGCCGTTTGCAATGTGGGGCATAGATATGATTGGCGAGATCAGACCTACGGCATCCAACGGACATCGCTTCATCCTAGTGGCGATTGATTATTTTACGAAGTGGGTTGAGGCAGCATCCTATGCTACAGTAACCAAGACTGTCGTGGCACGGTTCATTCGGCACAACCTGATATGTCGATACGGCGTCCCTGAGCGGATAATTACAGACAACGGTACCAATCTGAACAATAAGATGATTGCTGAGCTCTGCGAACAGTTCAAGATACAGCACCACAATTCTTCTCCTTACAGACCGAAGATGAATGGGGCTGTAGAAGCAGCAAATAAGAACATCAAGAAGATCGTGCAAAAGATGACAGTGACGTATAAGGATTGGCACGAAATGTTACCGTTCGCTCTGCATGGG
This sequence comes from Vicia faba, assembly GCA_948472305.1. NCBI lineage: Eukaryota > Viridiplantae > Streptophyta > Magnoliopsida > Fabales > Fabaceae > Vicia > Vicia faba. The sequence continues at coordinate 61,633 of CATIWC010001097.1, forward strand.
TACCGTACCTCAGCTAGGACGTCAACCGGGGCAACTCCCTTCTCTCTGGTTTATGGTATGGAGGCAGTCTTGCCGATCGAGGTGCAAATTCCCTCTCTCCGGATAATGAAGGATGCAAATCTGAACGAAGATGATTGGATCCAGACACGACTTGATCAACTCAATCTCATTGACGAAAAGAGACTTGCTGCTATCTGCCATGGTCAGACGTATCAGAAACGAATGATCAAGGCATTTAACAAAAAGGTCAGGCCACAGGAATATCAAGTCGGGGATCTGGTTATCAAGAGAATCATCCTTCCTCAGAGTGATCCAAGGGGCAAATGGACCCCTACGTACGAAGGGCCATTTGTAGTTAAACATGTGTTCTCAGGAGGAGCAATGATCTTAACTAACATGGATGGTGACGACCTTCCTCACCCCGCCAATGCAGACATAGTTAAAAAATACTACGCATAAAAAAAGACCCGCTAGGCTGACATGCCTAGGCAAAAATTAGGGCTTCCCGTCGAACCAAAAGGGTTCGGGCAAAATGGAGGGATGAAAATGAAAAAATCTGTACACCCGGCAAGTCGAAAACCCGAAAAGGCGGCTTGGGCAAAAAAGGGTATCCCGGTGGACTGAAAACCCGAAAGGGCGGTCCAGGCAAAAATTAGGGATAAAAGCGTAAAACTATGTCTCATTGATCACTTTGCATCCAGAATCCGGTATCTACATCAAGTTCAAACGGCATTGATCAGTCAGCTTCATCTTCAACCAAGGTCATCAAGTGATGAGACGCTCGGAGTTATGAAGACAATAGCAGAGTTGAAACCCAGTGGATCATTCATCTTTCACACAGCTGTTTTATTTTCTTTTGTACAAAACATTGTATAAACTCTTTTGCTCGGCGACGTACCTCTTACTAGGACGTCAGCCTCTTGTATACAAAACGCCTATTTCAGGCCATTCAAAAATCAATAAAAATATATTTTCAGTTAAACGTGCCCAAATGTTTTTCTTTTCTGTTTTGTTTTGCGAAGAACGTCCAAGGTTCAATTTGTGATGTATGCATTGACAATAATTTGCTAACTCATAAATATTTGCATACGAAACAAAGGAATTAATTGCAGGTGACACTGGAAACAGGGGCAATAAAAGAGTTGTCTAAGCAATCTAATTATTCTATCCTCCGAGGTACCAAGGTAGGTTCAGCTGAAGAACACGGCCAAGTGTATCTTAATTCCCCAGGGAGTAGTAAAACAATACATGTCTCTCCGAGCAAAATTACAATTATCAAGGAAATTGAGTATCCTCCAGCCGATCTCAAACATTCCCCGGCAACAGCACGCATTCTTAACAAGCATCCCTGGCAGTCTTGGTCTAAAGATTGTTCCCCGGCGGTATCTCAATATTCAAAGGAATCACTTCCCCAGCATATCAAACCCTCCAGAAGAGTCCAATCCAGCTTCACCAGGAAAGTTGGAATTCATATCTCCCCAAGCAGCAAGCTTATCCCCAGTAGATTCTGGAAGCTTATCCCTCGCAAAGCACGAACGCGTCGTCCCGGCTTGATTTAAAGAGTTATTTCCGTAACAGGATATAACTGGGTTATCCTCATCCAAAAGCCACGGAAAGAGCGTCCTCGGCAAAGTATCTTCCTACCCCCAGCGAAGTCTATCAACACTTCCAACGCAACAAGGATATCCCCAGCATAACTCATCAACGGTATCCCCAGCGGAGTTACCTTCATCAACTCAGCAAAGCATCACTATCCCCACAGAGTAGCACTCCCCAGCATGATCGTTAGAGTATCTTTTCTCTCGCAGAATTTTTTCATTTTGCCAAGTGTATTCCTCAACGGAGTTATCTTCTCCTACCGGTATCCTTGCAGCGATTATCCACAGCGGAAGCAAAATCTCTTCCTCAAACATCAGCCCAGGATATGACTTCCCGGCACCCGTCAAGGATTTATTTTCCTAGACGAAAACATACATGAATCATCACATACATCATTATAGCATGCATGTACACATCATATCATATAAATCGTATCCATGTTTGCTTGATCCATACCATGCATCGCATATAACTGACCTCTACCTTTCAGGAAGGGTGCAGTTGAAATTCCCAAACATATTTCAAGGATGTCTCTAGTCCAGTTAAATCGACTCCAAACAGATTTTTCTGATAAAGACTCAGTAGAAGTTATGGTCCCCTCTCCAACGGCGTGTGAGGTGGTAATTCCTTCTTCAGATGTTCGCCTCTCCGGCATGAGCGTGAGGTGATATTCTCTTATGGTCCCCTCTCCAACGGCGTGTGAGGTGGTAATTCCTTCTTCAGATGTTCCCCTCTCCGGCATGAGCGTGAGGTGATATTCTCTTATGGTCCCCTCTCCAACGGCGTGTGAGGTGGTAATTCCTTCTTCAGATGTTCTCCTCTCCGGCATGAGCGTGAGGTGATATTCTCTTATGGTCCCCTCTCCAACGGCGTGTGAGGTGGTAATTCCTTCTTCAGATGTTCCCCTCTCCGGCATGAGCGTGAGGTGATATTCTCTTATGGTCCCCTCTCCAACGGCGTGTGAGGTGGTAATTCCTTCTTCAGATGTTCTCCTCTCCGGCATGAGCGTGAGGTGATATTCTCTTATGGTCCCCTCTCCAACGGCGTGTGAGGTGGTAATTCCTTCTTCAGATGTTCCCCTCTCCGGCATGAGCGTGAGGTGATATTCTCTTATGGTCCCCTCTCCAACGGCGTGTGAGTGGTAATTCCTTCTTCAGATGTTTCCCTCTCCGACGGTGAGCGTGAGGTGATATTCTCTTATGGTCCCCTCTCCAACGGCGTGTGAGGTGGTAATTCCTTCTTCAGATGTTCCCCTCTCCGGCATGAGCGTGAGGTGATATTCTCTTATGGTCCCCTCTCCAACGGCGTGTGAGGTGGTAATTCCTTCTTCAGATGATGTTTCCCTCTCCGGCATGAGCGTGAGGTGATATCTCCTTTCAGATTATAATTTCCTATAGTTCCCTCTCCAACGGCGAGTGAGGTGACTCCCTTTAAGATTATAATGTCCTTTGGTTCTCTTCCTGACACTACGAAGATGGTAATTCTCGCCAAGATTTTTCTCAACGAGCGTTGTTGAAATTAAAATCATCCAAGGTTCTCTTACCATTCACGCTAAGGCAGTAACCATCCCTGGTTCATTCACCAGTGTTTGAAGCTCCAGACCCAGCTCCCGTAATCAGTCAGGATACATCTATACCAAGCATCTAAAATCAGCTCCTGCGACGTGTCAGGTACTCATTTTTCTTTTTTGCAGGTATGCAGTTTCTCGCTAAGGAATCTCCTACGCGATCAACGTCCAGATGGCATCTGTAAGCCCATCATCCTATCCAGCAATCTCTAAATGGCATCTATAAGCCCATTCCCTCATCGTCATTGCTACTATGTGAGCGCAAATTTCTGGGCACTTTAGTGTTCAATCATCTTCTACCCTCGGATTACGAAAGGCACGTCAGCCAATCTGCACCCTCAGGTCTAAGAAGATTGAACAGGGGCAACTGTTGTACCCCAAAATTTGCCCTCCCATATTCATCAAGAAATTGCCAAGTCAAGGTCACAAAGTTCCCCAAGGGTTGTGCAGCTCAACTGGCTCTTATACAGTCAAAACTAGGGTTTGAGTTCTGGTCAAGCAAATGAACTTTTCAAAGGCCCAATCAAGTCTCATATGCTTACAAAGATGGTCAAGTATCCTCATGTCAAGTTTCAAGGCATTCAGCTCAAAATTGCACAGTCAAAACCCTAGATTGCACTACAGTCAACTGTGGGGGCAAAATGGTCATTTGACAGTCAAAAGTTCAAATTTTTGGTCAACATATCATTTTGAAGCCATAAACATCATTTGATCAATGCTTGATCATGATTCTCAAAATTTGGCTCAGAAATCATCAAAGATGCAAAAGTTGCTATATTTGGACAGCTGGAAAAGTCAACTGAAATTGACCAGGGCATAACTTTCACATGGATTATCAGAAAAATTCCATCCAAAGCTCATTTTGAAGAGAAGGACATTTCCTACAATTCATCTTCATGTTCCAAGTCCAAGAAATGCTCTCACAAAAAGTTATCAATTTCAACATTATAGGTCATTTTTAAAAGTCAACAAAAAGTGACTTTAAGTCAAAGGCCATAACTTGAGATTGGTAAATCAAAATGACATGGGACCAAAGGCATTGGTTAAAGGACTCAAAGACCTTTCTAAAATGTCCAAGAACATGTGAAAAGCTTAAAAATTGACCAAGTTATGCCTTGTGGAAGTTGGGAAATTTTTGGAAATTTTTGAAAGTCAACATTGATGCAAAAGGCCTAAAAATGCAAATGGGCCCATTTTTCCTCCAAGATTCTTCATGCCAAGCCTATGCACGACCACTAGGCCCAAAGGGAAGTATTTTCATATTTTTTAATTATTTATTTGAATTAATATTAATTTATATTCATTTAAATCATTTTAATTCATGAAAAATATAAACCTTAACCTAAAAAATCTTTTTATGCATGCTTTGGACTCTATAACTCGTGCACATGTTAATAGGGAAGGATTTGATGCTAATTGATCAGATTTGGCACAAAAACCATGAAAAAATATTCAAAAAGATCCTTAAGCAAATCAAATCTCCAAATAATGAATTCATGAGATTTTGTTGGTTTTTGTTGACCTAGATCACTCCCTATATGATCAGAATGAAGACCTAAAGCAAAGAGGACTCCAAGCTGCGCCCCAAACTCCATTGCATTCTTGAAATTTTTCATAAAAACACCAATACTGAAATCTAGCTTTTAGGGTGATTCAAGCTCCAATTTTTATTTCATTAGCATCCTGAGACGTCCCTAAACGTTTCTCAATCAAAAACTACAAGTCAAACGCCTTGAAACGGTATCACAAAGTCAAACTGAACCAAGAAAATATTGAAATTGCATAGCATGATTTAGACATCTTTTGCATATTTTGTTTATGAATTCTTGTTTCTCATGATGTTCTAAAGCTAACCATACTAACTAATTTTATTTTTGAGCAATATACGTGAATCTGCCATGAATGGTCTTTAGGGTTTCAGGAACTCAAAAAGAGGGTTTCCCAATACAAGAAAAATTAGGACTTCTGGATACCATGGTTGAATTCAGGGCTTAGAGACGAAGAAGAACATGTCATCGCGCCCAATTTATGTTTGGATATGGGCTATTCGCTATTTTCGTGAATACCCTCTAAAACCACGTTTCAAAACCGTTCCCATAGCGTTCTGTGTTACAGGGGTGGGGAGGAAGAAGATGGCGTGTCCATCAGCCATTGGATAGTTTGAATTTCGCGCGAATTTCCAAAAGCGTTAGCGTGTTCTTTTTATATTATTTATGTTATATTATATGTTAAATATGAACGTGATGGCTCAGTGGTTAAGTGCTACGCTTGTAACCTTCAAGACCTGGGTTCAAGTCCCAGGTCTTCAACAATTTCCTATTATTTTTCCTTTGATAATCACATGCAGGCATAAGATAAGGATTCACCATACGTCTTCAAATCAAGCCACACACGCGTCCAACATGATCAGATCAAAGGCTTCAATTAAGAGAACACGCTAGGGCCAAGTCAACACGTTAGCATCCAATTGGCAAAGTCAACGAGGGCCATGCTTAATGGGCCAATGTCTAGGGCCTGAACCTCCACAATGGGACAGAACACCCCCTGGTTTGCATTTGTTTTCTATTTCCCTTCTTATTTTATTTTTGCCATTTTATTTACTTTATTTGTTTTAATTATTTTTTCAGCAAAATACAAAAACACACAAAATCAGAAAAAATATAAAAAAAAATATAATATTTATTTTATAATTATTTTCATAAATAAATTAGAATGTAAATTATATAGTGTAATTAGGTTTAATTTTAATTCCTTTTTAATAAAAAAATCCAAAAATGTAGAATTTAGGTTTTAATTGTTAATTCTTTTTGTTTCCCTTTTTCCACAATAATAATTGTTATTTATTTATTTATTTTCCTATCTAAATTGTACATAATAAATTTTAGGTTTAATTTAGATCATATTTTAATTCTTTTCTTAATAAATAAAAAATATTAGAATTAGGGTTTGCCGTTTAAATTAATTTTAATTAATTCTCCTTTTTTTTCTCATTAAATCTAAAAAATACAAAAATACCAAAAAAAAACATTTAAACACTTAATTTTAATTTTCTTATTAATTTTAATTGTTTGTAAAAGGGTCCAACGCCCTATTTTTGTTTTAATTTTCTTATTTCGCGCATTTACTTTTTATCGTTTATAATTATGTAATTGTCCCTAAGCCATGTAATTTGCTTTTCGCACTTTATTTCTTCGCATTATTTATTTTCCGCTAAATCGGGTCCGGTTTAATTTTGGCGATGTGGACCCGCGCCATTTGTAATAGTCTTAGATTTATTTCCTCGCAAAATATTTAACTGTTAACCAAGCATGAAAGAATGAATGTCTAATTAAAATCAAGCGTAGAACACGACAAACATGACAAGACAAATAACTGAAACATGACACACAATTCGCACACACCACCCCTAGGGTACGCCTCACTGTTGCCTTTCGAAAGGTGATCGTCGAGTAGAGGATGTCTTAGTAAGTCCTCATGATCCGGGAACCTGGCATGAGGGTAGCTTCTAAGGTGTCTTCCCATTGCTCTGGTGGTCACCAAGTCCCGAACCTCGAATTGACCCGAACACCTCCAACGGTGGTGCTACCTACCTCTCAATGGTGGGATGGCACTACTTTAAAGGACTCTTACACAGACGAATTTCTTAGGGTAGGTAGGTTCTCAAGGATACTTGCTCTAATCTCAAAACAAACTCAAAAAGACTTTTCACACTGACACTTTTCAAAAGCTTTCAAAACAAACTTTTCAAACACTCTGACGTACGAGTCGATCTGAAATTTTTCAAAGAAACTTTTTTTAAACCCACATTGAAGAGCAAACAAACATTTTGAAAACACATTGAGCAAGTATCTAAGAGCCCATGGATAACCATGGATAGAAAGGGTGCTAACACCTTCCCTTTCTATAACCTACCTCCCGAACCGAGAGCAATCTCTTTAAGGAATTTTTCTGTGCTTTTGTCCTTTCCATTTGGAGAAAATAAAAGACGGTGGCGACTCTTGCTTCCGCGACATTTCGCGAACCAGCGTTAAACAGTCAGTTCCAGATCCACCGATCACACATACCATGGCTATTTTTTAGGCAACAAAATGGGTGAAACCCTAGAGATGCTTGTGTGCAATGTGTTGTCATTTTACATGCATTTTTGTCTTGCATTAGGTCATGCTATTTGTTTGATTTTTGTCTTATCATACAAACCCTAGTTTACTAAACATGTATATAATGCGATAAATTGCGTAAAGTAAATCTAAGCTATTACAACAATTATGGGAGGGGGGATACAATTTTTGAATGGGGGATATTGCTCAAAATAAAAACCCTAAAAATTATTACAACCAAATTGAATTATTTGCAAATTAAATAAATAAACAAATATTAAAAAATGCAAGAAAAATGTAATTATGCAAAAAATGTTTTGTAATTGTTTTATGTATGAAAAAAATAAAATTATCTAAGTCATAAAAATAAGAAAAAATAATATTATTATTTTTGAAAGGGGAAACCCTAATTTTGTTTTAAAAGAAAATATGTTTTCTATTATTATTTTATTCATTTTTTGTTTAAGAAAAATAATAATAATATTATGTATCAATATTAAAAATTAAATATGTATGAAAAATAAATGTTTAATGTGTATAAGATAATGAAATAAAATATTAAGTGTTTTATTATTATTTACAAGTTTATTTAAGAAAATAAATTCTATAAACCTAATAAACTATTTTTATGCCAAAAAAATAATAAAAATAATAAAATAAAATGCAAAAAATTAAAAAAAATATTTTTGGGATTTTTTAATGTTCAGAAAAAAATAATAAATTCAATAAACACAAAAATAAAAATAAAAAATGAAAAATATCAAAATATGCCAAGGGGGTGCAGATAGGAAACAGGGGGTGTGAAAAGCAATAGGCCCAAGGCGCCAGGCCCAACCAACCTTCGTCCCTGACCTCCAGCCAACATCCAAACGCGTGTTTTGCCTTCAATCCTGTATCTTTCTCTAGCTTGCATAAAATCAAAAATTCATAACATAAAAAGTGTAGCTTGTAAACTCACGATTCCAATGATATAAAGTTTGTGACCTAACACTCAAAGATCAAGGAGAATTTTATCACCCCTAATTTCTGACCTAAAATTTTCATGAACTTCAAGCTTCAAATTCTCACTACTCAGTTAATATAAATAACAACTATGCATATGTACAGTTTCAGCAAGTTAAGGACTACATATTTGCTTCACAAATCGTGACCTAAGGATGCCTAAATAAGGAGATAGAACTTTGAAAAATACATGATTCAGTTGAGTTTGGATATGGCAATGTGGGCACTTTGAGTGAGGCCTGAAGATTGTGTGAGCTTCCTTGAAGTTCCCTCAAGCTATCCCAATGCTCAGCTTGCCTTGAGGATGCTTGAAACTTCCTATAGAATTCAACCTGCAACCTTCAAAAATGAAAATGGTGAAGCTTGAAACAGGGGTTATCGTTGCAAGACAAGGGCTTGGATAGTTTAGTTAGGATGTATGTAAAGTGTTTGAAGTGTTTCAAAGCAAAACGCACGAGCCAATATTGATTTGGCAAAGATTCTGCAGAAGATGCCCTGTTTGGGCAAGAACTTGTGATTTTGGTGTTTGAGAGTGTTTGGTATGTTAGAAATTCGTGATTTTGCTTCTGACAAAGTTCTGAAGTTGTTTCAAATGAAGCCAATCCTTGCCTTTATCAGATGGACAAGTTATCTTGACTTTTGCAAGTTTGCTTGCTTTTGAAGAAAGTTGACATGACCACGCCAAAGGCCTGTACAGGCTAGCTTGTGAACTGCAGAAGGTTGGTATACTTTTCCTGATGTTTGTGGATCTTGTTTGCAACAAAAGATCAGGTCCATGGCTCAAGAAATGTAAAGTTGGAAAAAGCAAGCTTTATCAAAGTAGTATTGTGAACTTTATGCCATTTTTGGATTAATTCATTGTGCAGTGCTTCAAAAGTCAAAACAAGACCATTATCCATTGTGTTTGCATTTAATTATGGAGTGTAGAAGGGATTTGGGACCTGTAATGCAAGGTACAAGCATGCTAGGACAGATTTGCAACTTGAAGCATTGTGAAAATGGCTTGAACAATAGTGACAAATTGCCATTTTCTCTCCTTCGATTCTCCCTAACCACAAATGATCTTGGAGAGTTTTTGGACATTTTGGAAATCTTGCAACATTCTCTATAATACATCTTTGAAATTCATTTTGAGATACCTCTTGGAACTAGGTGAAAAATGCCCATGAAGTTAGGTAAAAAACCTGCCTAAATTAGGGCAAATTTTCACTAAGTTAAAAAGTTTATGGACCCTATTCACAAAATCATAACTTGAGATCCAAGCATATTTTTGGAAAACTTTGTGAATCAAAGTTGTATATTTCATTGAGGAATACAAAATTCATGTTGGAAGTTTTCTTTGAATCCAATTGCATCATGGTGAAAAAGTTGTGGAAAGTTCGGAAAAAATAAGAAAATTTTCATACTTAGAAATTTTCTAAGTTATGAAAAATTTTCAAACTAAAACCCTAAATTGGAAAATTGATTTTCTTGATCAACAAGTTTCATATTTTGACATATCTTGATGAATTATGACCCTTGAAACTTGATTTTGACCAAAAAGTCAAAGTTTGACTTTTCAGTGCACAATTGATTTTTGATCAATTGACTGCAAAATTCATCTGTCAATCCTATGCATTTGAGATATTTTTAACCATGTGATTAGGTCAAGATGATGCTATTGAGTCCTTGAAATCATTCTTGAACCCAATTGGTCATTGGCTAGGTTAAAAATCAGAAATTTCCCTTTCTTAGTCAAAACCCTAATTTTGACCATTTTGCCCTTTTGATGATCTGATCAAATTTCTTGAGGAGTTGTGGTCCAAACTTGATCAAATGGTTCATATGAGTCTAAAATGTTGTTGGGGATCAAAAATTATGAAGTTTGACTGTAATTTAGCCATAGTTGACTTTTTCCCCAATACAGTTGATTTTTAGGTCAACTGTCCAATTGACTGGGCAAAAATGTGATTCAAGGCTTGAAACTTGATATGAGCAATCTTAGGGGTCCAAGATGGTGTATGAAAGTCACATGAGGCATTGATGGCCCAAAAATACTTGTGCAAACTCAAACCCTAATTTCAGTTCATCAGTGCAAGAGGAGGTCTTGAGCTTAGCAAACCATAATCCTGTCTAGAGTCCAAGAAGTCTTGTGAGGAAAAATATTGATAAATGAGAGGGCAAATTTTGGGGTACAACAGTTAGCTTCAGGGACGATCAAGGAAGGTGAATTGATGGAGAAAATGGATTGAAAAAGGCTTGAGAATAAGATTCGAAGTAGCTGAATTCTGAGTTGTGAAGCAAGTTTGGCAGGGTGATTCTGGCTATCTAAGCTTGGGAAATTGAATAAGGGATGGCCCTCTTTTTATAGGGAATCAAATGGTATCAAAAGGAAGAGCGAATGATGCGTTTTGGAGGGAATTCGTGCAAACCTGATGCACAAGTGAAGTATGATCCAAACATCACCAAAACTCATCCAATTCTTGCATTTTGATGCAATAATCCACTTTGGAAAGTTGTCTAATCATGTTTAGACCCAAAACGCGTGCTAATTTGAGTTTTAGAGGTTGTAACATGAAATTCAAATTCTGACTTGCAGGGAAACTTCAATTCCAAGTTACCACTTTTGAAACAATGGCATTTCCATCTCAGGGAGTCTTAAGGCATGATTCTTGATGCTTTGGAAAGATGAGGTAACAAACTTATCAATGTAAAAAGAATGGAATCAAATGGATGCTTGAGCTGAAAGTTACATGAAGTCAAAGTTGAAGAAAAAGAGTTGACTTTCCATACTTAGAAATATTTCAAATTCTTCTTTAAAAATGACCTATAATCTCTTGCATCCAAACATGGCTTTCCACTTAGAATTTGCTCTTGACCCAAAAAGATGGAATGAAGTAGATCTCTTGAATGAAATTTTTCAATTTAAACCACTCAAAATCTCCAAAAATTGAGCAAGTTATAACTTGTTGAAGTTGGCCAAAAATCATGAAATGACCTATAATATTTTACATTCTTAAGGCAACTTCCATCCATTTTCTTACTTTGAACATAAAAGAAGGAATCAAGTACACATCCTTAAGATCATAATGGAAAACGAATGGGCTCAAGGTGATAAAAATTTGCCAAGTTATGATAATTTGAAGTCACATATGGAAAATTAGGGATTCAACTAGATGACTTGTGATCTTTCTTCTTCACCAAGTTCCTTCCACATGAAAACTCTTTGGATATTTTTAAGTGATTTGTTGGTAACTCTTTGAAGAGAAGAATGTTTTTGGAATCACTAAAAAAATGACAAAATATGAGCAAGATATGCCTCTTTGAAGTCTGAAACCCTAGCCTCTAGATCAAGAGAATGCTTGGTGGAACTTTGCAAAGTTTGAACAAACTTTTTGTGCCAATATTCTTCCTTTGTGAATAGAGATTGTTGAGGATGATGATGAGGACGTATGGCAACCAAAACAAATTTCATATAAACTTCAAAACAACTTCAATGGTGAGGTTTGAATCTCTTAAGCTTTGACCAGGGCATGGAAATAAACTCATGAACCCATGAATCAACTTGCTAAACCTCATTGCTTTTACCTACATTATCAAAAAGTAAGACAAACCAATATTGCATGTTATTAATTAGAGAGAAAAATCAAAGTACAATATCTATGATCATAAAAGCAAACAAATCAAAGTGCTTGGTAACTTCTCAAAGAGCAAAGCTAAAGATAGGGAGAAGAACTAAACTCCCTAATATGATTTTGTGGTGATTGAAACAATGTGGTATGATGAAGGGATCTTAGGGGGAAAAATTGGGGTACAACAGCTGCCCTTATTTAAGTTTCTTCTATCCGGAGATACGAAGGTTAAAAATATTCGTGTCGACATGATCGAAGACCCTTAAATATAAAACAAACCCTGTTTTGGGCCCTAAGATGCCATGCAAATGTTTATGTATATGAACAGAAGAGACACAGTAGCATTGGGAAGGCAACACAAAATGCAGAAGAAAAAGAGCAATCCCACCAGGAAAATTAATCACTGGTAAACCACGAGAATAGAATCAGAAAGGAGGATAACAAGCATCGACGTTTACTCCTGATGTACTATCGTCGTTTTCTGAATATATCATACCATCGCCGTTCACTGACGATGAGCTATCAGTGTTCACTGAAGATAGCAAAAAGATAACAAACACCGACGTTCACTGACGATGTACTACCAACGTTCACTGAAGGTAGAAAGAGAAAATAACATACCACCGCCGTTCACTGACGATGAAATATCAACGTTCATTGAAGATAGCAAAAAGATAACAAACACCAACGTTCACTGCCGATGTACTACCAACGTTCACTGAAGGTAGAAAGAAAAAATATCATACCACCGCCGTTCACTGACGATGAACTATCAAAGTTCACTGAAGATAGCAAAAAGATAACAAACGCCGACTTTCACTGCCGATGTACTACCAACGTCACTGAAGGTAGAAAGAGAAAATATCATACCACCGCCGTTCACTTACAATGAACTATCAACGTTCACTGAAGATAGCAAAACGATAACAAACACCGACGTTCACTGCGATGTACTACCAACATTCACTGAAGGTAGAAAGAGAAAATATCATACACCATCGTTCAATGACAATGAACTATCAACATTCACTGAAGATAGCAAACCGATAACAAACACCGACGTTCACTGTCGATGTACTACCAACGTTCATTGAAGGTAGAAAGAGAAAATATCAAGCTTTTCAGAATTCTGGTGTTCTGCCAAGAACGGGTCCCGACTTCTTCTTTAACCAAGGAGATTTGCCTAGAAAGGGTACTATGTAACATGTCTCAAATAAAGAGACTACCACTTATTACCAAAAGGGAGCTGCAAAGAAAAATGGCTTTCCAAGGATCGAAATATGACTTCCCGGAGAAATGCCATGATATTCCCACTGAGGAGATAAAGTCTCCTTGTGCAAAATAAATGCACAAGCAAAAATTTCAAAGTTTTCAGAAAGGTCAGAAACACAATGTCCATGAATGATGATTTTAGCAATGTATGATGCATGTATGAATGTACGAGTGCTATTGTGCATATGCTGATAAAAAGGATACATAATCAGTGCAGACAAATGAAGTCTCCTCAGTTACTAACAACATTGGGCTAAGCTTCAATCAGAAAGATCAATCCAGGAAAGGTGAAAGCAACTGCGGAAACCAAACCTATTATATTAAATTCACTGAGGAGAACATAATCCGACTGTAGCTTAAATCAAACAGACATCGGGATAGAACACCCTGCATCCGGGTTCATCGGAGAAACAGTTTTCCAAAAGTAACATGCCTATTGGAGATTGCAAGATCAACCTTAAATAAGGAAAACTGACGTCGAAACAACCAAACCTCACTGGGGAATTTAAGCCTACCTCCCAAGAGAAAAGAAACTACGGGTTGAAAATTTTCACCACGAACCCTCATTCCAACAAGAGATGCCCTGGGGTAACCCTCTCGGGAGATCAAGAAGTAAACACTAGTGCCGATACTGTAAAAAGAGCAATACCTCAACACACCAAGGGAATAAAACCTTTCATCATATGAGGGAAGACTTTGCTGGGGAAGCTAGGACGAAGGCTTCTGACCATGCAAACCCAAAATCAAATGCGAATCAAGACTTGACTGGGGATAATGGGATCACCAACCCAAATATTGTACTTTGTACCCACTGATATAGTCTTTAACTATCTGGGAAACACACAAAGATTGCGCACATACCAGTAACATGACCTGAGAAAACCTTTATAAAGGAAATAAATCTTCTTAAAGCAACCGAAATTTGTTCATCCATGGGGTCACCGTTTTTGTTGTCATTGTTTCATCATAAATCCCAAAGTAAATTAAATTGTAAAGATCTTCCTTTTTTGAAAAGTCAATTTTTCTTTTTAATCTCTTTGCTTTAAAAGTTATTATCAGTAATAAATGAAGTCTTTGCAAGCTAAATAAAATTAAGAATACAAAGAATTGGGAAAAAGCTCGAATTCCATTAATAGAATGGTAGTCTGCGAATGGCGAGACTCCATGGATGATTACAAAATTTGGGAAATGGTAATACATAATGGAAAAGATACATTGAGATACAATGATCATTATCCCCCCTAACAACTTTTGAAATCCTGAGCAGCAGCCTCCGTTGAAGTATGGTGAGGATCTGAGAAGATTGTTGCTTTGGTGATCAAGTTTAGTCTGGCGTAGTTACTTGCCAAGAAAATACCTAACTTTTGCCTAAGCTGCCCTTGCGGGTTTTCAACTTAGCGGGAAATTTATTCTGTTTATGTCTCTAATTTTTGCCTAGACCGCCCTTTCGGGTTTTCAGCCTACCGAGATGCTCCTTTTTGCCTAAGCCGCCCTTTCGGGTTTTCAATTTAGCGAGCTATTCTTTTATTTTTTTAGGCGAAGTATTTCTTGACTGCGTCAGCATTCATGGGATGTGGGAACTCCTCGCCATCCATAGTTTCAATAATTAATGCACCACCAGAGAAGGCTTTCTTGACAACATACGGGCCTTCAAAATTGGGAGTCCACTTGCCCCTAGAATCAGCGTTGAAAGACATGATATTTCTGAGCACGAGGTCGCCTTCTCTGAATTCACGAGGTTTGACCTTTTTATCAAATGCTTTCTCCATTATTTTCTGATATAACTGCCCATGACCCAAAGCTGTCATTCTCTTCTCTTCAATCAAATCCAATTGGTCAAACCTGTTCTGAACCCATTCAGCCTCTGTCAATTTGGCTTCCATTATCACACGCAGCGAGGGAATCTCAACCTCGACAGGGAGTACAACTTCCATTCCATACACTAGGGAAAACGAGGTCGCTCCTGTTGAAGTGCGAACAGATGTTCGATATCCATGCAGAGAAAAAGGGAGCATTTCATGCCAATCCTTATAAGTGACAACCATTTTCTGAATAATTCTCTTGATATTCTTATTAGCAGCTTCAACAGCCCCATTCATTTTTGGCCTGTGTGGAGATGAATTATGATGGACAATCTTGAATTCTTCACACAATTCCGTCATCATCTTATTGTTCAAATTTGAGCCATTGTCAGTGATGATTCTGCTTGGCACACTGTATCGGCATATAAGATTGTTTTTGATGAAACGCACCACCACCTGTTTGGTAACATTGGCATATGAGGCAGCCTCTACCCATTTGGTAAAGTAGTCAATTGCTACAAAGATGAAACGGTGTCCATTCGAAGCCTTGGGTTTTATCATCCTGATCATGTCAATACCCCACATAGAGAAAGTCCATGGGGAGGAAATCACATTGAGAAGTGTCGGGGGCACATGGATCTTATCTGCATAAATCTGGCATTTATGGCACTTCTTTGCAAATTTGTAACAATCGGATTCCATTGTCAACCAATAATATCCTGCCCTTAGCATATTTTTAGCCATTGAATGTCCATTAGCATGAGTGCCAAATGAACCTTCATGAATCTCATGCATCAACATGTCTGCTTCGTGTCTATCCACACATCTGAGCAAGACTATGTCAAAATTTCTCTTGTATAGCACATTTTCACTAAGGAAGAAACTGCCTGCCAATCTTCTCAGTATCTTTCTATCTTTCTTTGACGCATCAAACGGGTATTCCTGAGTCTGGAGAAAATGTTTGTAATCATAATACCAAGGTTTTTCATCTGCTACCTCCTCTATCGCAAACACATGAGCGGGCCTATCTAGCCGTCGAACTGTAATTCGGGGTATATCATTCCAACCATTTACTTGGTACATGGAAGCTAGAGTTGCCAGAGCATCTGCCATTTGGTTTTCATCTCTAGGAATGTGATGGAATTCAACTTTATTGAAGAAGGGTAGTAATCTTCTAGCATAATCTTTGTAAGGGATCAAGCCAGGGTGACGAGTGTCCCATTCTCCTTTAATCTGATTTATTACCAAAGCTGAATCACCATACACATCTAAAATCTTGATTCTGAGATTAATGGCTTCCTCAAGACCCATGATGTAAGCCTCACATTCCGCCATATTATTAGTGCAATCAAATGTTAACCTCGCGATAAAAGGAATATCTGATCCACGAGGAGTGACAATCACAACACCAATTCCTTTACCATAAGCATTCACAGCTCCATCAAATACCATACTCCAACGAGATTCAGGGTCGGGGGCCTCCTCAGGCAATGGTCCATCACAATCTTTCACTTTTAAGAACATCGCATCTTCATCGGGGAATTCATATCCTTCAGACTGATGATCTTCCACCGGCTGGTGAGCAAGATAATCTGCCAACACACTACTTTTGATAGCTTTTTGAGTGCGGTATTCAATATCATATTCAGATAACAACATCTTCCAGCGGGCAATTCTCCCAGTAAGATCAGGATTTTCAAAAATATACTTGATTGGATCCATTTTGGAGATCAACCAAGTAGTATGATTTAACATATACTGCCGCAAACGCTTTGCCGCCCAGGCTAAAGCACAACATGTTTTTTGTAGCATAGAATACCGTGACTCACAATCAGTGAACTTTTTTGTGAGATAATAAATATCGAACTCTTTCTTTCCTGTTTCATCCTGTTGTCCCAAAATACAACCCATGGATTTATCTAACACTGTCAGATACATAATCAACGGCCTTCCTTCTACAGGAGGGAGCAAGATAGGAGGTTCAAGCAGATACTCTTTAATACTTTCAAATGCCCTTTGGCAGTTGTGATCGGTGGAAATAGAACTGACTGTTTTTTAAGCTGGTTCGCGAAATGTCGTGGTAAGCAAGAGTCACCACCGTCTTTTATGTTCTCTAACATGGAAAGGACAAAAGCACAGCAAAATTCCTTTTTCGAGATATCTCTCGGTTCGGGAGGTAGATTTATAGAAAGGGAAGGTGTTAGCACCCTTTCTATCCGTGGTTATCCACGGGCTCTTAGGTACTTGCTCTTATGTTTTCAAAAATTGTTTGCTTTTCAAGTGTTTGTGGGTTTTGAAAAAAGTTTAGTTTGAAAAACTTATAAGTAACTCTTGTATCAGTCCTCAAGAGTGTATGAAGTATTTGTTTGAAAACTTTTTGAAAGTGTGGGTGTGAAAAGTATTTTGTTTGTTTTTTGAAGGAGCGAGTACCCAGGAGAAATCTACCTACTCAAAAGAAATTAAGCTGTGTAAATGTCCTTTAGACAGTACTATCCCACTATTGAGAAGTAGGTAGCACCATCATTGGAGTTATTCGGGTCAATTCGATTATTAGGGAAATGTGTGGTCACCAAAGCAATAGTAGGACGCCTTAGCGGTAACCCTAATGTCCTAGATCCTTTTTATCCGAGGCAACCGTTTCGAGGCAACTGGATCTTTAGATAGGAGGGAGACCTCTAAAACACCCTATACTTGACGACCACGTTCGAGACAACCAGTGAGGCGTACCCTAGGAGTGGCATGTGCATGTGTGTTCAATTTCAGTTTATGTTTATCTTTGAACATGTTATTTGTGAGCTACGGATTGGTTTTATTTGTCATACAAGTCTTTCATGCATTTTTAACAGTTAAGAGTGCGGAAAATAAATTGCGGAAAGGTAAATCTACGCTATTACAAGGCGCGGGTCTATACATCGCCAAAAACAAAACCCGTTTGGAAAATAAATGCGAGAAAGTAAAAGAAAGCAATAAAATCTTAATTAACTATTACATCCTCGGAAACAGTTACATCAATATAATCGAAATAAGATAACGCGCGTAAAAGAATCGAATCAGGAAATCCTTAGGGTTTTGACCCTTTTTTGAGAAAAGAATTGAATTTGTCCTTTTTTGCAATTAAATTAAATATTAAACCTAATTTACTAATTAATTATTTAAAAGAAAAAAATGTTTTTGTGTTTTTTAAGTCTTTAATGAAGATAAAAAGAAAAGAAATTAAAAGTCAAGAAAAACCCTAGTTCTAGATTTATTTTATTTTTTGTGAAAAGATTAAAATTAAACCTAATTAAACAACGAAATTAATTAATTATAATTTATTTACAAAAATAATTATTAATTAGTGAAAATAATAAATAATAAAAATAAACAATGTTTTAAGTTTCTGATTTTTTTTTATGAAAAATATTAATTTGTGAATTAATAATAGTAATAGTAATTAAGAATAATAAAAATAGAAAATAATGAAAGAAAAAACAATGAACCAGGGGGGGTATGCTGGCCCAGATGGAGGTGTGTTTGGAGATTCAAGCCCATGAACACTCAAGCCTGGTTGACTTTTGTAATTGGCTGCGCTGGCTTTGACTGGGTGATACCATAGTCAGCACTTCATAGCCCTTGGATTGGTGCATGAGGACACATGGCACGCTGATTGCTTGAAGCGCATGATGGATGCTTTGAGGATGCCTGCACAGGATTAGGTTAGAAAAAATATGAAACAAAGATTTGGGGGACCTAGGAATCGAACCCAGGTCCCAATGGTTACCAAGCACATCACCTTCCACTAAGCCAAGCGCCTGTCTTTGTTAGTATAATGGATCATGAAAATAATATGTAAAAAACCAATTATGCTGGAAACCAAGAAAAAGCGCACATTATATTTGAATCATCCAATAACATAGCACCACGTCCTTCGTCTTCTTCATTTATCTGCAGAAAGCAAAACAAATAGCGGGGGTTTTTAACCCCCAGAAAGCTGAACGAGGAAAAATAGCGAATAGGATTCTACGCTATATAAATATGGCGCGATAGGTCCATTGGGTTCGTCATGTCCAGACAGTTTCAACCATGGGTATCATTGGTCCTAATTTTTCTTGTATGAGAAAACCCCAATTTTGAAACTGAAGAACCCTAAAATTCAACAATGGTGATTTCAGTTTCAGGTACCATAACGCGATTCACCTATACCAATAGCTTCAGAAAGGTTAGAGCAATGCAAAGCAATGATTATAACATGTTAATGATGCATAAAATGTGAGTTTCGATTCTGAAAAAGAATAAGCAAACCGTGATTCTGTTTGGACGTTTCCTTGAGGTTAAACACTTGGTTTCAATTGCAAATTGTTTCTGAGTATGCTAGCAACGTGTTTGAATCAAGAAAAGGCTTTGAATTGGCCTGGAAGGTTGAATTTAGTTTTGAGTTTTTTTCTTGATTTTTCAATATTGTCTATGGTGTTTCTGCAGCAATTTGTACGTGTGAGGAATTAGGTTTGGCTTCAGTATATGTAATGGAATGAAAACTAGGGTAAATCTTGGTCCAAAAGTCCATGGCATTAATGTTTGAATATTTGATTTTCAATCAAATAATTTTGCATCTTTTTGATTGAAAAACCTTGCCAAATTGGGAGATTTTGTCCCCTTGATGTGTACACGAAATCTCCAGCTTGTCTTGAGCTTATTTGCATCATAAAAAGATTTGAAAACCATATCTTTATATTTTCTACATTTTAAATGAATTAATAATCAATTAAAATCCAAATAATTAATAAAAATAAGAAAATAATTCAATTTAAGCTCAATGGGTCGTGCATATGTTTTGGGTAAAGATTCAAGAAGGAATTTGAGGCCCATTAGCAAAAATGAAGTGTTTTAGGCAAAGTTGACTTTTGCAATTTTCCAAAAATTTCCCAACTTCTCCAATTTATATCTTGCTCAATTTTGATCATATGAACATGTTCTTGGACATTTTGGAAAGGTCTTGAAGTCCTCTAACCAATGCCTTTGGTCCCAAGTCATTTGGATTCACCAATCTCAAGTTATGGGCTTTGACTTAAAATGCCTTTTTATTGACTTTTGAATTTGACCTATAATGTAGAAATTGATAACTTTTTGTGAGAGAATTTATTGGACTTGTAATGTGAATATGAGTTGTAGTAAATGTCATCCCCTTCAAAGTGAGCATTGGATGGGATTTTTCTGATGAACCATGAAAAAGTTATGCCTTGGTCAAGTTACAGTTGACTTTTCAGCTGTCCAAAAATAGCAACTTTTGCATCTTTGATGATTTTTGAGCCATGCTTGAGGAATCATGATCAAGACTTGATCAAATGATGATTGTGGCTTCAAAATAAGATGTTGACCAAAAATTCTGACTTTTGACTGTAAAATGACCATTTTGCCCCTGCAGTTGATTGTTGAGCAAACAAGATTTTTGACTGTGCAATTTGATGCTGTGAGTCTTGCAACTTGGCATGTAGATGCTTGACAATGTATATAGGCACATGAGACTTGATTGGGCCATTGAAAACCTCAAAATCCTTGAAGTAATCAAAACCCTAATTTGGAATGGCTTAGGAGGATGTTTGATTGTGCAATCTTTGAGTAGACTTGAGCAAATTGAGATGATGCTTGTCAAAACTTTGAAGAATATGGGAGGGAAAATTTTGGGGTACAACAGTTGCCCCTGTTCAATCTTCTTATACCTGAGGATGTAGATTGGCTTGCGTGCCTTTCTTGATCCGAAGGTGGAAGATGATTGAACACTAGAGTGCCTAGAAATTTGCACTCACATAGTGGAGTATTAGCAGTGTGATGGCGGGAATGGGCTTATAGATGCCATTTGGAGAGATGGAACCTTGTCGGGAATGGGCTTATAGATGCTATTTGGAGACTGTTTGTTGAGTTGTAATTTTGTAAGTTGAAAGAGGGAACCTGTGTAGGGTTGCCGAATGATGAGCTTGTGTAAAACTGCATCTTGGAAAGAAGGAAACCTATGTAGGGTTGACTGATGATGAGCCCGTGTGAAGCTGCATCTGAAATGGAGAAGAAACCTGTGTGGGGTTACTTTGATGATGATCCCGTGTGAAACTGCATCTGGAGCTGAGAAGGAAACCTGTGTAGGGTTTACTGATGACGAGTCCGTGTAAAACTGCATCCTTGGAAATAGAGAGCCTGTGTAGGGTTTCTGGGTGACGAGTCTGTGTAAAACTTCATCTTTGGAAAGAGAGAACCGGTGTAGGGTTTCTTAATGACGATTCCGTGTAAAACTTCATCTTTGGAAGGAGAGAACCTGTGTAGGGTTTCTTGATGACGAGTCCGTGTAAAACTATGTCTGGAGAGAGAGAACTTGTGTAGGGTTTCTTGATGACGAGTTCGTGTAAAACTACGTCTGGAGAGAGAGAACCCGTGTAGGGTTTCTTTGGGATAAGTTCGTGTAAAACTTCTTGAGGAACCGGGGTAAGGTTACCTTGGGATAAATCCGTGTAAGACTTTGGGAGGAACCGGTGTAGGGTTACCTTGAGATAAGTCCGTGTAAGACTTCTGGAGGAACCGGGGTAAGGTTACTGCAGGGTAAGTTCGTGTAAAACTTCTTGATGAACCGGGGTAAGGTCATCTTGAGATAAGTCCGTGTAAGACTTCTGGAGGAACCGGGGTAAGGTTACTGCAGGGTAAGTTCGTGTAAAACTTCTGGATGAACCGGGGTAAGTTCGTCTTGAGATAAGTCCGTGTAAGACTTCTGGAGGAACCGAGGTAAGGTTACTGCAGGGTAAGTTCGTGTAAAACTTCTTGATGAACCGGGGTAAGGTCATCTTGAGATAAGTCCGTGTAAGACTTCTGGAGGAACCGGGGTAAGGTTACTGCAGGGTAAGTTCGTGTAAAACTTCTTGATGAACCGGGGTAAGGTCATCTTGAGATAGGTCCGTGTAAGACTTTTTCTGAAAGAAAAGAAACCGGTGTAGGGTTACTTCGATGATAAGTCCGTGTAAGACTTCTTCTGAAAGAAAAGGAACCGGTGTAGATTTGCTTCATGATGATCAAGTAGATAATAGTCTTGTCTGGTCTTTAGGTCTTAACCCATGATCAGTCGTCCACAGAAATTTCCTGGCTTGTTACAGGTGTTGATCTGGAACTGCAAAGGTAGATGGTAATCATCTTTGGATTGACCTTTTTCTGAAAAGTAAAAACATTAGTTGCATGCAATGTCATGATGTATGAAATGCATGATGTTAAGATGTTCTCAAGAATAAATGAGATTTGTGTTGTATGATGCGTATGCATGTTATAATGTATGAAAACGTGATGTTTATGAATGTATCTTCGTCTGGGAAAATAAATCCTTGACGAATGTCGGGAAGTTTGCTCCTGGGCTGCTGTTGAAGAGTAAAGTTCTTCGTTTCCGCTGGGGATAATGGTTGCAAGAATAAACCGGTAGGAGAAGATGACTCCGTTGGGCAATAAACCTGATGAAGAGATTACCCTATGGAGATTTACTCTGTGGGAAGAGATACTTTGCTGAGATTTTAGTGAGAACTCTGTTGGGGATTCCATTGATAAGTTATGTCGAGGAATTTGATGAACTCCGCTGGGGGATAGGAAGAAACTTCGTTGAGGACGATCTCTCCGTTGCAATTTGCTGAGGATAACCCAGTTAGACTCTGGTGGAGAATAACCTCTGAGCATGGTCGGGGAGAGATGCATTCTGCAGGGCGTGAAGGTATCTTGGTCATATTCTTCAGCTGAATATATACTTCAGTACCTTGGTGGTCAGGGTAGCTTGTACAGTTCAGACACTTCTTATTGCCCCAGCTTCGGTGGGAGAAGAAGACCTGTGGGGTGCTGATAGTTGCTGATGGACAAACCTTCTTCTGATAGGCAAGTGACGAGATGCCGGGACATAGTCGTACGCTTTGATCCCTAATTTTTGCCTGGACCGCCCTTTCAGGTTTTCAATCCACCGGGATACCCATTTTTTGCCCAAGCCGCCTTTTCAGGTTTTCGACTTGCCGGGTGTACAGATTTTTTCATTTCATCCCTTATTTTGCTCGAACCCTTTTGGTTCGCCGGGAAGCCCTTATTTTTGCCTAGGCCAATCGACCTAGCGGGTCTTTGATTTTGCATAGTATTTTTTCGACTATGTCCGTGCTCTTAGGATACAGGAAGTTGTCACTGTCAGTAGTGCAGTGTTACCATACCACCAGAAGATCTTCGTTTGATCGTCCAATGCCCCAAGTGATCCAGATAGAGATTTTCCCCAAGCTGGTTGGCCTTTTGAGAGATTCTCCGAATCTTGACTTAACTGCCCCATATGATGGGCAATGATCATGCCATGCCCCTTGATTGGAGGTGCTTTGGTTCATTAGACATTCGTCGTGCGAACTTCTATGCTGTTCAAACAAATAGTCATATGCAAGCAATGTTATATTAAAAATGCAACGCTTATATCTGTCTTGAAGATTTTGAAAATGCATTTTTCAGTAAAACAAACAAATTTTGTAAAATGCGATGTCAACTCGTTGTGTTACCGCAAGCCTTAAGGAGTCAGGATACCTTTTGTAACAGTATGCTTTCGAACTAAACCATGCTTCAGCTAGGACTTTTTGAGGGTTGTAACGTGGCCTGGTTCACAGTTTAAGAAACAAAGGATAAAGGCTCAAAGTATTTGTACCCACCTGCTCTTCATGATGTTCTTCAAACCTAAACTCAGCTGATCGTGCGTTAGACCTTGTTTGAGTCTTTTGCTCTGATATACCAATGATGGTTCGGATATTGACAGTTTATTTTAAATAGGCAGTCATTCCTTTTTTGGTTGAGGGTTTGTAGGACCTCTTTCTTTTTTGATTTTGTTATCCCTGTTTTTTGCCTGGACTGTTTCTTTTTGTATTTACAGTCAGCGGGATGCCCCAGTTTTTGTAAGTCTCCTTCATAGGTTTTGACTTGTTGGGATTTTGTTTTTGAAATAATGACTGCCCGTCCTTATGATTATTCGGAACCATCACTGTCTTTTGTTTTATAAGGACTTCTTTGATGTCATTCGTTGTGCACTTGGATCAGCTGAGAGAACTATCCTGCCCCAGGTTATGATTAAGGGTTTTAATTTTTGAAAAGAAAAATTCCTACTTCTTTGGCTCGAAGGGGTTGACGAGGGATTATCTTCCTTATAACTCCAGTGTTTAGGAATTGAAACAATGCTTGTACCTCATCAGCGGGGTCTGTTCAAAAGCATACTGTAGATTGTGGTATCGTTTTTGTCATCCTCCCTCAAGAGGCTTAGAATTTTAAGTCGAGAGTTGAACATCAAAAAATAAAAGCAATTTTGAATATAGTGAAAACAATTACTTCAAAATAGACACGTGTAATGCATTAATGAAATAACAAAGTTTGACATGAATAAAATGTTTGAACAATCAAAGAAAAATACAACTTGAACATTCGAATGAACAAAAGTTTTCTCAATCCTAGCCATGTTTTGGCAAGGGAGCAGTGATCACATTGGGAGTCTCAGCAGGCTCGAATTCGATCTCCTTGGCATCGATCATATTCTGGATCTTGTATTTCAGCGCCCAACAATCCTCAGTATCGTGCCCCGGGCTACCAGAATGATAAGCAACCTCGTATCTGGGTTGTAGTTTAGAGAAGAGGTCTTGGGATTTGCAGGAGGGTTGATCACCGCAATCAGATTCATCTTCAACATGTGCTGCAATGCTTGTGACAATGGCATGTTGATGCTGGTGAACTGTCTTTTAGGCTCGTCTGGCCTTCGCTGATTTCCCTTTTGTAGTTGTCGGCGTGACGCAGAACCAGAGATCATGACTGCCCCTGCATGTTGGTCACGACGACTCTTTTGATTGTATGCAGCATTAGACTCTTTCTTGAATGGTTTCTTCTCAGTGTTCGAGGAGTCACCCTTTTGTATCTTCCCAGACTTGATACCGGCTTCTATCCTTTCCCCAGTCAGAATGAGGTCTGTAAACCCAACAGAAGAATTCCCAATCAGATGGTTGAAGAAAGGACCAGACAGGGTCCCCAAGAACATATCGACGAGCTCACGGTCAGTCAAAAGTGGCTGCACCCTGCCAGCCAGGTCTCTCCACTTTTGTGCGTACTCCTTAAAACCTTCACCCGTCCCAAGAGACAAACCTTGGAGTTGGGTACGTGTAGGAGCGAGGTCGGCATTGTACTGATACTGCTTATAAAATGCAGTAGCCAAGTCCTCCCAGTTTCGAATACTGGTTCCATCCAGCTGATAGAACCACTCGAGTTGAGCCCCTGAAAGGCTATCATGGAAGAAATGGATCCATAGATTCTTGTGTGTAGTGTAAGGTTGGATCTTTCTTACATATGATCTGAGATGCAGCTTAGGACAGGAAGCCCCGTCGTACTTCGCAAAGGCAGGTGCCTTGAACTTGTGTGAGATCACCACCCCAGAGGATAGACCTAGATCTTCGAATTCCAGGCCAGGCACTTTCTGTATCTCCATAGAACTTAACCGGTCTTCGAGCTGTTTGTACCTGTCTTCGGCAAGAGGATACTGTTCATCATTGAAATCTGTCTCGTTGTCGGAGACCACGGGACTAGGAACCCTCCTCTCTTGGGGATTGTCCTTGCCCACAGACGAGGTAGTCAGCTCAGCCTCATTCTCATTCCCAGATCTGCGTCTAAGGCTGAACAAAACCGTCCTCTTCTTCTTCTTCTTCTTCCTCTCTTTCAGCATCAGAGTTTTCAAGTCCTATTGCCCCTGGGCTAAGCTCATGACCAGCTCTTGAAACTGGGCGTTCTGGGCCTGGAGGGCCTTGATAGCTTGTTCGGTAGTAGGTTCAGAAGACATGATGATTGCTGAAATAAATAGCGAAGAAGATTAAGTGACCTATCAAAAGGGTAGCTGTAATGCAATGATATGTATGTATGCAATGTTTTCAAGGATCTCGCGGGGTAAACAAGAAAGTTGTTAGAATTTGAATTTGGTAGCTTGATTGAAGGAACTTCATGTTGTTGATAGTCCTTCTTCAAGAGTTAGGCTCACCATGTCGAGTGGGTCATAGCCCCTGACTCAAGTTATCGTGTTTTGATCTCCAACAACCTTGGCTAGAGGAAAATAAATCCCCTTTTGCCCCTTGCTAGAAATTTGGTTCACCATGACCTGCATCACAAACCCTTGAGATCCTTGAAATGGTTAAGGAAATGTTGTGGTATGATGTTATGATGTTATGTACAGGTATGCAAAAGTGTGAGGTGTAAGTAAGCCCTGTAATAAGTCTAGATTAAGGACTATAAACAAAACCTGCAAGGAATTCATGTGTCAGATAACAAGAATGTGCAAGTAGTTCAAGTTTGAAGGCACACAAGTCACACAAAGAGCCCTTAGATTTTAGGCCAGCATGAAGTTTAGGTACTACCCTCTTTCAGTTTCAGTTGGTTAAGACCTGTCCTAGAAAATAGTAACCGGGTTCTAGAGGATCTCAATATCACTGACTACCCTCAATCGGACATAATTCAAGCTTCGCAGTATTTTCTTGCGGCCAGAACCATCGCGAGAGTTTAGCCTCAATGAGTGTAGCATACTGCTACTGTTCTATGGCCAAGTTGGGTCAATTTAAGGTTCTAAGGTCGGTTGGTGCTTAATGACTCCTCAGAAGACCCATATTCTCCTCGTTCCAACACAAGGGATATCGGTACAGACCAAGGTGTCACACCAACGTAGCTACTGCTTCACCCGTGTCGGTCTACACCGGACAGGTCCCTCACAGCTTATTTCTACCTAAAGGGTATTCCCCAGATCCGGGTTAGGATCTATGAAACTCCGATGCAAGCCCACAAATATAAAAGCAATCAAGACATACAATTGAAAACATAGAATGATCTAATCCTAAGGTACACCTCACTTATTAGTTTTCCCCAGCAGAGTCGCCAGTTCTGTGATCAGTGGAAATAGAACTGACTGCTTTTTTAAGCTGGTTCGCAAAATGTCGCGGTAAGCAAGAGTCGCCACCGTCTTTTATGTTCTCCAACATGGAAAGGACAAAAGCACAGCAAAATTCCTTTTTCGAGATGTCTCTCGGTTCGGGAGGTAGATTTATAGAAAGGGAAGGTGTTAGCACCCTTTCTATCCGTGGTTATCCACGGGCTCTTAGGTACTTGCTCTTATGTTTACAAAAATTGTTTGCTTTTCAAGTGTTTGTGGGTTTTGAAAAAAGTTTAGTTTGAAAAACTTCTAAGTAACTCTTGTATCAGTCCTCAAGAGTGTATGAAGTATTTGTTTGAAAACTTTTTGAAAGTGTGGGTGTGAAAAGTATTTTGTTTGTTTTTTGAAGGAGCGAGTACCCAGGAGAAATCTACCTACTCAAAAGAAATTAAGCTGTGTAAATGTCCTTTAGACAGTACTATCCCACTATTGAGAAGTAGGTAGCACCGTCATTGGAGTTATTCGGGTCAATTCGATTATTAGGGACATGTGTGGTCACCAAAGCAATAGTAGGACGCCTTAGCGGTAACCCTAATGTCCTAGATCCTTTTTATCCGAGGCAACCGTTTCGAGGCAAATGGATCTTTAGATAGGAGGGCGACCTCTAAAACACCCTATACTTGACGACCACGTTCGAGGAAACCAGTGAGGCGTACCCTAGGAGTGGCATGTGCATGTGTGTTCAATTTCAGTTTATGTTTATCTTTGAACATGTTATTTGTGAGCTACGGATTGGTTTTGTTTGTCATACAAGTCTTTCATGCATTTTTAACAGTTAAGAGTGCGGAAAATAAATTGCGGAAAGGTAAATCTACGCTATTACAAGGTGCGGGTCTATACATCGCCAAAAACAAAACCCGTTTGGAAAATAAATGCGAGAAAGTAAAAGAAAGCAATAAAATCCTAATTAACTATTACATCCTCGGAAACAGTTACATCAATATAATCGAAATAAGATAACGCGCGTAAAAGAATCGAATCAGGAAATCCTTAGAGTTTTGACCCTTTTTTGAGAAAAGAATTGAATTTGTCCTTTTTTGCAATTAAATTAAATATTAAACCTAATTTACTAATTAATTATTTAAAAGAAAAAAAATGTTTTTGTGTTTTTTAAGTCTTTAATGAAGATAAAAAGAAAAGAAATTAAAAGTCAAGAAAAACCCTAGTTCTAGATTTATTTTATTTTTTGTGAAAAGATTAAAATTAAACCTAATTAAACAACGAAATTAATTAATTATAATTTATTTACAAAAATAATTATTAATTAGTGAAAATAATAAATAATAAAAATAAACAATGTTTTAAGTTTCTGATTTTTTTTTATGAAAAATATTAATTTGTGAATTAATAATAGTAATAGTAATTAAGAATAATAAAAATAGAAAATAATGAAAGAAAAAACAATGAACCAGGGGGGGTATGCTGGCCCAGATGGAGGTGTGTTTGGAGATTCAAGCCCATGAACACTCAAGCCTGGTTGACTTTTGTAATTGGCTGCGCTGGCTTTGACTGGGTGATACCATAGTCAGCACTTCATAGCCCTTGGATTGGTGCATGAGGACACATGGCACGCTGATTGCTTGAAGCACATGATGGATGCTTTGAGGATGCCTGCACAGGATTAGGTTAGAAAAAATATGAAACAAAGATTTGGGGGACCTGGGAATCAAACCCAGGTCCCAATGGTTACCAAGCATGTCACCTTCCACTAAGCCAAGCGCCTGTCTTTGTTAGTATAATGGATCATGAAAATAATATGTAAAAAACCAATTATGCTGGAAACCAAGAAAAAACGCGCATTATATTTGAATCATCCAATAACATAGCACCACGTCCTTTGTCTTCTTCAATTATCTGCAGAAAGAAAAACAAATAGCGGGGGTTTTTAACCCCCACAAAGCTGAACGAGGAAAAATAGCAAATAGGATTCTACGCTATATAAATATGGCGCGATAGGTCCATTGGGTTCGTCATGTCCAGACAGTTTCAACCATGGGTATCATTGGTCCTAATTTTTCTTGTATGAGAAAACCCCAATTTTGAAACTGAAGAACCCTAAAATTCAACAATGGTGATTTTAGTTTCAAGACACCATAACGCGATTCACCTATACCAATAGCTTCAGAAAGGTTAGAGAAATGCAAAGCAATGATTATAACATGTTAAAGATGCATAAAATGTGAGTTTCGATTCTGAAAAATAATAAGCAAACCGTGATTCTGTTTGGACGTTTCCATGAGGTTAAACGCTTGGTTTCGATTGCAAATTGTTTCTGAGTATGCTAGCAACGTGTTTGAATCAAGAAAAGGCTTTGAATTGGCCTGGAAGGTTGAATTCAGTTTTGAGTTTTTTTCTTGATTTTTCAATATTGTCTATGGTGTTTCTGCAGCAATTTGTACGTGTGAGGAATTAGGTTTGGCTTCAGTATATGTAATGGAATGAAAACTAGGGTAAATCTTGGTCCAAAAGTCCATGGCATTAATGTTTGAATATTTGATTTTCAATCAAATGATTTTGCATCTTTTTGATTGAAAAACCTTGCCAAATTGGGAGATTTTGTCCCCTTGATGTGTACACAAAATCTCCAGCTTGTCTTGAGCTTATTTGCATCATAAAAAGATTTGAAAACCATATCTTTATATTTTCTACATTTTAAATGAATTAAATGAATTAATAATCAATTAAAAATCCAAATAATTAATAAAAATAAGAAAATAATTCAATTTAAGCTCAATGGGTCGTGCATATGTTTTGGGTAAAGATTCAAGAAGGAATTTGAGGCCCATTAGCAAAAATGAAGTGTTTTAGGCAAAGTTGACTTTTGCAAATTCCCAAAAATTTCCCAACTTCTCCAATTCATATCTTGCTCAATTTTGATCATATGAACATGTTCTTAGACATTTTGGAAAGGTCTTGAAGTCCTCTAACCAATGCCTTTGGTGCCATGTCATTTGGATTCAGCAATCCCAAGTTATGGTCTTTGACTTAAAATGCCTTTTTGTTGACTTTTGAATTTGACCTATAATGTAGAAATTGATAACTTTTTGTTAGAGCATTTCTTGGACTTGGAATGTGAATATGAGTTGTAGGAAATGTCATCCCCTTCAAAATGAGCATTGGATGGGATTTTTCTGATGAACCATGAAAAAGTTATGCCTTGGTCAAGTTACAATTGACTTTTCAGCTGTCCAAAAATAGCAACTTTTGCATCTTTGATGATTTTTGAGCCATGCTTGAGGAATCATGATCAAGACTTGATCAAATGATTATTGTGGCTTCAAAATAAGATGTTGACCAAAAATTCTGACTTTTGACTGTAAAATGACCATTTTGCCCCTGCATTTGATTGTTGAGCAAACAAGATTTTTGACTGTGCAATTTGATGTTGTGAGTCTTGCAACTTGGCATGTAGATGCTTGACAATGTATATAGGCACATGAGAATTGATTGGGCCATTGAAAACCTCAAAGTCCTTGAAGGAATCAAAACCCTAATTTGGACTGGCTTAGGAGGATGTTTGACTGTGCAATCTTTGAGTAGACTTGAGAAAATTGAGATGATGCTTGTCAAAACTTTGAAGAATATGGGAGGGCAAATTTTGGGGTACAACAGCAGTCATCTGTCCATACACAACCTTGATATTTCTTTAACAACATAAAGATCGATTCACATGTTGCAGTCATGTGGGAAATAAATCTGGATATATAATTCAAACGCCCGAGGAAACCCCTGACTTGCTTTTCAGTTCTTGGCGCTAGCATTTCTTGAATTGCCTTGACTTTGTCAGGGTCAACTTCAATTCCTTTCTGGATAACAATAAAACCCAACAATTTCCCTGATCTAACTTCGAAGGTGCATTTATTTGGATTCAGGCGGAGATGATACTTCCTCAAATGCCGAAACAACTTCATCAAATCTTCTATATGACCTTCTTCAGTTTGGGATTTTGCTATCATATCATCAACATATACTTCAATTTCCTTGTGCATCAGATCATGGAATAGGGTTGTCATAACCCTCTGGTACGTTGCACCAGCGTTCTTCAACCCGAAGGGCATCACTCTGTAACAGAATGTTCCCTAGGGTGTGATAAACGTTGTTTTTTCCATGTCCTCTGGAGCCATTCTTATTTGATTATACCCGGAAAATTCGTCCATGAACGAGAATACCTTGAATTTTGTTGTGTTATCCACTAACATGTCAATGTGTGGCAATGGAAAATCATCTTTTGGACTAGCTTTATTTAGATCTCTGTAATCTACGCACATGCGGACTTTTCCATCTTTTTTCGGTACAGGGACAATATTGGCAATCCATTGAGGATACACTGATGTCACAAGAATACCAGCATTAATCTGCTTTAGGACCTCCTCCTTGATCTTTACTGCCATATCTGGATGGGTTCTTCTCAACTTTTGTTTAACTGGCGGACACTCTGGCTTCAATGGAAAGCGATGCTCGACAATGTCTGTATCTAGACCAGGCATATCTTGATAAGACCAAGCAAAAATATCCACATACTCTTTCAACAGCTCAATCAACCCGCTCTTCATATCAGGATGCAACGATGCTCCAATCTTAACCTCCTTCGGATCTCTTCTGAACCCAGATTAACCACTTCCAAAGGCTCCTTATATGGCTGAATGGTATTCTCCTCGTGCTCAAGCAACCGTGAGACCTCTTCTGGAATCTCATCATAATCTTCTTCTTCGGCCCCAAACACAGGACAATCAATGTTGGGAGAGGGTGCAGGGTCATTGTATACAACAGGTTTTTTAATTAATCTGCACATGTAATTTATGATTGTTTTTAGAAACTGACACATATAACAAGTGATCATGCAGATTAATTTTCAGTTATTACTTATTTTGAAAAGGGTTTTTTTTTATTACCATTTCCCAAGAAAAAGGCAGAAAATAAAAGACATAATTTGGAGGCAAAGACAACTTTTATTAATGATCTTATCAATTATAGCAAACAGATAAACCCTACAACATTAATACTTCCACCTTGGGCTGAGTGAAAGCTTTTCAAAAGAAAGAAACAAATTAACAAAACAAATTACTTTGAAACATGCATGCAAGAAAGAACATAAATGGTGACCCAGTTCTGAACTCGGACTCCACGCGTCACATAATTAGGTGCTTCCTGCTCTGCTTCATCCTCTTCAACATCATTAATTCCAGAACCAATCGGATGGAGGTAGCCTCCGCTGCAGAAAACATCATGACAATTGTTCACATAAGACTTTGATTTCCAATCTTCGCCTTTACCATTCCTCGAAGAGAAACCTAAACTAGCTCTGTTTTTGTTCACGGGTGGATCCACAAGTCGTCCCCAAACTGTATTATGACCGTTGCGCACAACCTGTTGCGCATCCTTCAAAGAAACTACAAAATTCTCATTCTTCCTTATGTTGTCAATGGATAGGGCTTGGAATTGGGTTCCAACAGCAGCCTCATCCGCTTCTACAATACTGAAAGAGGATAGATGGGATATCAATAATGGTTGCTCCCCATTTATGATCACTACCTTCCCTTCACGCCCAAACTTTAGCTTCTGATGCAGAGTTGAAGTGACAACCCCTGCTTCGTGTATCCATGGTCGTCCAAGCAAACAACTATACGCGGGAATAATATCCATTACCTGGAAAGTTATCAAGAACAAATGTGGTCTTATATGGATGGGCAAGTCCACTTCACCGATGACAGATTTCCTCGACCCATGAAAAGCTTTCACAATGATGCCACTCGGGCACATAGGTGTTCCCTGATACTTTAACTTCATGAGGGTACTTCTTGGTATAACATTCAACGCAGATCTGTTATCAATTAGCACATTAGATAGCAAGTCATTCTTGCAGTTCATGGATATGTGGAGGGCCAGGTTGTGATTCCTCCCTTTGTTTGGTAACTCATCATCGCAGAAACTCAAGTTGTTACATGATGTAATGTTTCTAATTACGCTGCTGAATTGATCTAATGGCATGTCATTCTCTATAAAAGTTTGGTTTAGTACTCTCATCAATGATTCCCTATGAGCGGAGGAATTCATCAGTAATACCAGAATGGATATCTTTGAAGGAGTCTGCAATAGCTGATCTACAATTTTGTAGTCGCTCATCTTAATTACCTTTAGGATATCATCCACTTCTTTCTCTAATGTGGCTCCACTAGTCTCTTCTGGAGCCTTCTTAGGCTCATCGTTCTCAACAATTTTCTTTCCAGGAACAACATCTTTTCGAATAACCGGCACAAACACACGACCACTACGGGTCACCCTGCTATTATCAGCTATATTCCCAACATCTGGCATTGGCTGGATGGGAACCTCCACCCCATCTTCTAAGATTGTAGCGTTGTATTTGTAAGGCACAACCTTATCCGATTTATAGGGAACAGGTCCTGGTAGACTAATTAGCAATGGGGTAACAACTGGTTTGCTATGGTACTCCACCTCAAGATGAGCGGGTGCACCAAAACAAGGTACAATTACGTTTACACCTTCCTCAACACAATCAGCCCTCAAAATATCATTTCTGACAAACAAATCTTTGTCTGAAGAAAAATACTCATCCGTGGAGGCATATTCTTCCTCTGACTCTTCTTCCATCAAACAAACTTCAACCATATCAATCTCGTGATAAACGTTTCTCTGTCCTGTGATCTTGATAGTCCCATTGTCTAATAGCAGTCGAACACCCTTTCTCACAATAGAACATCCTCGGGGGTCTTGACAGCAAACTAGGCAAGACCCATATTGGTGTTCCACCTGACTAGCAGTACGGCAAAAGGTAGCATGCTACTGTACAAGATCTTCATTCAAATGCTCTACTTCAAAAAATTTGAATTCACCCGGACATCCAGAAACCATATTCACTTCCTCCTCATATTCTTCCCTAGGCCTGATTATATGGATTAAACCTTCATCCATCATCTCCTGCAAATCAACCTTTATCTTCTCGCAACCCTGGATGTTTGTACTGTAAACAGCATAACCGGCGTGGTCATGCGTATAATAACTGAATTCACATAGATCTGCGTGCATCTTTACCAAATCCCCTCTAACTAGATTAATGTCAAAAATCCAGAAATCATCGGGACAATCGGCCACCATATTCACAGCATTCACTCCCCCGTGCTTGGGTAGAGGATTGTCTTTCACATTAGGTCCCATGTCTTTAAAAGATAAAATTCTAGACTTCATCATCCTTTGCACTTCGGTCCTCAAAGGATAGCAATTCTCAACACTATGCCCTGGTGCTCCCTGATGAAAGGCGCACGTCTGGTCCGCTTTGTAATATCAAGGCAAAGGTGATGGTACTGCTGAAGGTGGTCGTTTCTGGACCAACTTTTTCTGAATCAATGCTAGTAGTAGCTCTGCATAACTCATGGGAATATGGTCATAGTTTTCCCTTTTCTGATTATTCCCTTGGTTCCCCTGCTGGGATTGTCTTTGATAAGCAACAGTAGTTGGAGCGGCATTCAAAATAGGAGTCACTGAAGCAACTTGTTGGTGACGCTGAAAATTCCTTCTAGGAGCATTCACTCTCTTTTCTTGTATGACAGCATTGGTATCCCCCTCTTTCTTCTTTGTAAACCCATAAGATGGCTTCTTCATACCTCCAGATCCTTTAACCTTTGTCAAACGACCTTCTCTTACTTCCTCTTCTAGGCGGACACCCATTCCTACCATCTTTGTAAAGTCACTCGGGGCACTTGCTACCATTCTTTCGTTGTAGAAGGCACTCAGCCCTCTTCAGAAAAATTTTAGTCATTTCTTTTTCCTCCATGGGAGGAATCACTTGTGCAGCCACTTCGCACCATCTCTGCGCATACTCTTTAAACGATTCTCTGTCTTTCTGAACCATGGCCCTAAGCTGGTCACAACCGGGTTCCATGTCCATATTATAATTGTATTGTTTTATGAATACTTCTCCCAAATCATTAAAGGTATGGATATTGGCGCTATCTAAACTCATGTACCACTTCAATGTTGCGCCGATTAGACTATACTGGAAAGAGTGAATTAGAAGACGTTGATCATCGGTGTGGGTTGACATTCTCCTTACATACATCACCAAATGAGCACGAAGGCAAGTGTTGCCCTTGTACTTCTCAAACTCTGGGACCTTGAACTTAGCAGGCACTTTAACATTTGGGACCAAACACAGCTCATTCACGTTCTGCCCAAATAACTCTTTTCCCCTAAGAGCCTTCATCTCTCTTTACATTCTATCAAACTACTCTTGGAAATCATCCATTCTGTAAAAAAGACCCAAATCTTCACTTGGCGGAGGGAAAGGAT
The DNA here is from genome assembly GCA_948472305.1 of Vicia faba. NCBI lineage: Eukaryota > Viridiplantae > Streptophyta > Magnoliopsida > Fabales > Fabaceae > Vicia > Vicia faba. Next base: position 96,843 of record CATIWC010001097.1, read on the forward strand.
GACACAAATCTTCAAACGGAACCAAATTCTCCGAAGGAGCTGCAGCAGGAACAGTATGCACCACAGGAGGTGCTGGAGTAACAACATTTGGAACCACTGGAGCATCTTGGGGGCCCAAATTAGAGTAGCCACCAGAGCTTCCATCAGAGTAGTCAAATTGGCCAAGCTAGCCTTTAGAGTAGAAACTTCTCGGTGCAGCTCGCGACTCTCCTGTTCCAAATTGTCCATCTTCTTTTTGAAGTTGGCCCGAGTGTTGTAGTGATGAGTCAGTTTGCTGAATGAAGCAAAGAAGCTGGGTAAGGTACCTGGGTATGCATAATAAATGCAAGAAATATATGCAATATGATGCATGTCATGCAAAGCACATGATTATTTTTATTCCATCATTTTAATATTTCAAGGGATTTAAGATCTATAGACATATTGCAAACATCAAAACAATAACGCATTTGAAATACTGAAAATTCTTTATTATAATAATTTCAAAATGGATTACAAGTTTCAATGATCCCAAGTACAAGATGAAAATACAATCTAAAAATCCTGAGAGAAAGAAACTGATAGAGATCAATCTGTACGCTGGCGCTTCCCTGTGAGTCTGGCAATCTGAGCCCTCAACCTCTGGTTTTCTTCCACCTGTCTGATGGCAACCTCGTTCCAATCATCTGAAGCAGGAAGTGAGTAATCAGCACCTGTTTGAGGCTCAGGGGAAAATAAATCCCCTTGCCTCTCCATAGACTCCACCGCTCTACTCTCAAGGATCTCAATCAAATCATGTTTCTCCTTCAAGTATGCTCTATAGGAACTCTACAAAGTCTGGAACTTGTTCTTTCAAGCATCCCTTTCTTGCTTCATCCTAACCAAATGGAGCTGCAATTCTTCTAGATCATCTAATAAAGGAGGAGCGGTCTTCACAAATAAATCAGGCATGGGTGTCTCCCGAGTATATGGCATTTTCAACTGAATGGCTCTCGACCAGACCCACTGAAGATATGGCTCTAAAGAAATAGCACCCCTAGGCCCCAAATCCTTCCTACTCTTCTTATGAATGTCACGCCAGGCCTTCGCAATCTGCTCCCTAGCTTCCTTGTGGTCTTCTCCCTCCTTCAGGAAGAAACTACTCAAATGAATACTGTTCGGTTTATCTCTCATCGGATATCCAAGCTATCGCCGTGCAAGAACAGGGTTATAGTTAATTCCTCCCTTTGTACCAAGAAGAGGTACATTGGGGAAACTACCACAACTGTCAACAATCTCTATATAATGATAAGCTCGATGGTACCAATCAATATCTGAGTGAGTAAGTGCCATGATCTTAGGAGCCCAACGAGGTTCCTTCTTGACATCCCAAAAGGAATCAGACTGAGGCATATGAGAGATGAACCATCGATACAACAAAGGCGTGCAACAGATAATCATTCCTCCATGATAAGAACTCCGAAGATGAACAGAGTAATAAGCATCACCCAATAAGGTAGGAACCGGTTTTCCAATCATGAAAATCCTGATAGCGTTAATGTCGACAAACTTGTCCACGTTAGGAAATAAGAACAAGCCATAAGCAAGTAAAGCAAAGATGGCCTCAAAAGCAACTGTACTCTTCATTCTGGAAATGTAATGAGCTTTCTCCAATAAGAACTGGGTTGGTAATCCTTTAATCCCTCCTTTAGTAGTCATATGGGCTTCCACATCAGACTTCCCTAGATGAATTAAAGCAACAATATCATGTAGTTTTGGCTCACCCTCTAAACCAGTAAAAGGAACAAGATCGGTAACAGGTAAATCCAATAGATAAGAATACTCCTCTAGTGTAGGCATCAACTGATAATCGGGAAAAGTAAAGCAGTGATACACCAGATGATAGAACTGGACCAAGGTCGAGAGAATACCCTCTTTCATCTTTAGCTTCATGAGAGGAATAAGGAATCCATACTTCTTCCCAAAGTCTGCAGGACACTCAATCTCTGGAATCAGACTGATCAGCTCATCTATCTTGGGATCCTTGAAACTGTATTTCCCGGTCTTTCTCTTTCCAGAATCCATGGTTAAAAGTACATGAGATATTCAGAAATAGTCAACCTGTAAATCCCTTGAAATATTGTTTTCTTCAAAAGATGCTTATGAGTGCATGGATGCATGATGCAACAATCACACACAAGATCACATATATAGGGTTCATAGGTTCAACGTCACGAGCATGAGGTCGAAGGTACTACCCATAAGGTATTGGTCTAAGAGTTATCACATGCCGAACAAGGTTCTAGAGGTTCCCATAGTCTACATCCTTCCTTCGGATATTACCAACTTCCCGATTAACTAGGTAATTAGTAATATTCTCAAGAAAGACTCTCCCAAGCGTAGTATCATGTGACAACTATTTCCGGATTACTCCGTCATAGCTTCCTCACTACACCTAAAAGGCCAAGATGGGTTTGGTATTCTACGGTCCTCAGGTTCAGCAGGCTCCCAGGTCGAAAGCAGTACGTCTTCCCGATTACTCGGTAAACGACACTACAGTCAAAGGGGCCTCCACTGAGTGGGGGATCTCATGCCTCCTTCTTTGGGATTACTCCCTCAAAGTTAACATGACTATACCGGCCATCCTATCTTAAAGTTTTCCCAAGTCCGGGTATAGGACTTATGAGTAATCACCAAGCACCCTGAAAACCAGGAAAAATCCATACAAACATATATACAAATTATAACACATAAACAACAATAGCACATATACAGATATAAACAAAGATAGGTTTAACCCATTTAGGGATGGACCAGCAAGAGGTCAATCTTTCTCCAGTGAAGTCGCCATTTTTCTATAGTTGTAGAAATGTTCAAGACTAAGTCATTGGATTGACTAGACTTTATACAAATCAAAATAAAAATCGCCACTGTGCTTTATTGTTTCCAAAGTAATGGGAAAAGACCGAATAACCCAAAAAAAAGGGAAAAAGATTCAAGGTAAGGGGGTTGGTTATGCAAAGGGAAGGTATTAGAACCCTAGACATCTACGGTACTCCGCAGGAGCCTCTTTGTAAAATCTGTATATTTTGGCTATAAAAAAGTGTTGTATATAAAATGGATGGTGGAGGTGAGAAAAGAAATATATTTTTATGATTTTTGCACCCGCTGCGGTTGCGAACCTTTAGTGCCTACCTACCACCTTTCGTGCAATAGGGGATTAGGGTACACGTAGTTCCTCTTTTAAAAGATTTGAAACATAAGTGTGTTGGTTAATTTTAAGAGATAAAGCATTATCGTCATTGTCCGTGTGGAAAACATACTTACTACCCACAATCATGAGAAAGGAGAATTTGCATCATCTCAAAGTGGAGGATATGGCTTGGATTTTAAAATCAACAATGCCTCACTCAACACCCAAGTGGAAAATGTCTCTCTTCACTACATATTGTAGAAGTATAGTTGTTTGCATCACTACAAGGATTGACAAGAGTCTAATCTTTTAACAAAAAGGTTAAGGGGTAAAATCCAAAGTGGAAAAAATGGTTTGAAATGAGATTGGTTGACTTTTAGTCTTATCATAAAAAAAATGTCAAAGTATTATTAAATTGATTGAGGTTTATTTATGAAAATGTTTTGAAAATGCATGGACCTAAGTCCAAGTTTATTATGAAAGTGTTTAAGTTTCAAAACTAGAAGAGTTTTCAAAAGGAGGGAGAAGATTTTTGAAATTAAAGAAGATGGGAGGAGAAGAAGAGACTATCCTAAAGCATAAGGTAAAAGCTAAGGATAAAGAACATCTAACCAACAAGAAGCCAAAAACACTTGACATTATGAGTCAAGATAGAATTCCCATTCTTTGGATTGAAACCAAGCAAGCAAAGATACAAGACCTCTTCAAATGTGTTAAGTCTTCACAAAAATTGGGCAGAGTAACGGCTGTATACGGTTGAATTCCAGATTACAAATAAAGGATGCAATCACAAAAACCTGAATACAAAAACAAACAAGAAACCCAATGTCTTTAGGTAAACCTCAAGAGCTCCAGACAAAATAATCAGATAAGATCACAAGGTCTCCAAGATAGGCCAAGGTTTCTAATCCTAAGTCCAGAAAAGTCCACTGCTCCATAATGCCAAGGATAGTAACCAAATAGTCCAAGTACCATTAAGAGTTTTTTAGGGTTTATGTTGATTATTAAGTATCTTAGGAAAAGAAAAGAAAAGAAAATCTCAAGTGAGCAAAGTAAAAAAATGACAAGAATAAATAAATGCTCAAATGAGCAAAGATAAAAATGGCATGAAATGTAAAATGCTAAAAATAAATAGTACATAAAGCATAAAAAGGATAAAGCATAAAATAAACAAGTCAATAATTAGTGGTTAGTTGGATGACCATCTTGAAACTTGCATTTGGAACTCATTAGAGGATTGGTAGAACCAAAGCCTCCACACAACAAGTTGCATTTGCTTTTTGTCAAGTATATCATCCATTTGGAATTCTTACAAATACTTGTTTAATGATCAACGATGTTTAAGTGATCCGCGTTTACCAAAGGTGTTTTAGATCCATTAGAGGATTGGTAGAACCAAATCCTCCACACAATGAATCTCAAGGTTATTGGATCAAAGAGATCAAATTAACATACTTGGGCTTGCAATCATAAGTTTGGGCCACAAATGATCATTTATTCGAATCGAGACAAAATTTAGCACTATGTTAAGCAATCGTAAGTGGACTTATATAGAAGTCGCACCTATTTTGAGGCCGGTCAATTGCAATCTATGCACCATTTGTTTTGAGACATGATATAGAGATCATGCTCCAACAACACTTAGTGCAATAAGAAGGGGATGGGATGAAGGGGAATTAGGGTGAAAATAAAATCACATTTGAATTAATATTTAATCAAACTATTATTAAAATCATTCATCCATTTTTTGTGGAGTTAGACTCAACACCATGGATCCAATGATGTTAATAAAGCCATGATCAAAAAAATCAACCCAAGACAGCCAGAAAATATTCAAAAAATAATAAATATATTTAATATATGCATTAAAGGGTTTTAAAAAAATGTTTAAAAAATGGAAAATAATGGGAAAAAAGTCAATTATATTCAAATTAATCAAGAAATGAAAGATAAAACCATAGAAAAATCAGAAAATAGGTCAAGTAATTATATAATTTTTTTGGGAATTTTTAAAAGTCAGAAACTATTTTTTTAAAATTAAAATAAATGGTTAAAATAAACAAAAATAGTAAAAAAATAGTAAAGTCAGAAACAAAAATAAAATAAAGTCACCAATATTTGTCACAATGTCATTGGATCATTCCATAATTTTTTCAGAATTTAAAAATGTGTAAAAGTATTTTTAAACATTTTAAATAAATCAAATAAGTGCAAAATTCATGAAAAATATCAAAACACAAAATTAAATTGTGAAAAAATAAAAATTAGAAAGAGAATAATCAAAAATATTTTTCATAATTGTTTTGGATTTTTTGGACTAAATGAATTTTCTATGATTTTTTGAAATTTAAAACAATTATAATATAAAAATCAGAAAAAGAAAATATAAGGAAAAGATGTTGACCATTGGATGAGAGTCAAAATGCGTTAGTAATCAAATCCAAGGGATCTGGCGCGTTGTGCATATCATGGTCTTTACTGAATAAAGCACATAATCAAATGTAAAATCAGAAATTCAAAAAATACAAATGGCACGCTTTCATTGGTTAGAAGGTGACACGTTGGTCATCTTCAACCTCCAGCCTCACGAATTGCAGGTCTCTCAAACTGTAAAATCAGAAGCTCAGACCTATGCCATTCGTTTCATCTCTTCAAGACGAAGATAACCATACCCCCGCGCCATTTTTATATAAACTGTAACTCAAGCAATTTGGAAAGAAAGTTTTGAAAGGGGATTTGAAAATTCATGGTCAAAACATGTTTCCAGATAAAAGTAAGTGTTGCGACTAGAACCAGGGCAATGAGAGCAACACAATGGTACCAAATTTTTGAAGAATTGATGAAGGAATCTACCTATTGAAGTTGAGTTGCAGAGCTCTGAAACTGGACTTCTATGGAGCAATATAGGGCACGATTCTTTAATGTAATGGTATGGTTAGCTTCAGGGACGATCAAGGAAGGTGAATTGATGGAGAAAATAGATTGAAAAAGGCTTGAGAATAGGATTCGAAGTAGCTGAATTCTGAGTTGTGAAGCAAGTTTGGCAGGGTGATTCTGGCTATCTAAGCTTGGGAAATTGAATGGGGGATAACCCTCTATTTATAGGGAATCAAATGGGATCAAAAGGAAGAGCGAATGATGTGTTTTGGAGGGAATTCGTGCAAACATGATGCACGAGTGAAGTGTGATCCAAACTTCACCAAAACTCATCCAATTCTTGCGTTTTGATGCACTAATCCACTTGGGAAAGTTGGCTAATCATGTTTAGACCCAAAACGCGTGCTAATTTGAGGTTTAGAGGTTGTAACATGAAATTCAAATTTTGACTTGCAGGGAAACTTCAATTCCAAGTTACCACTTTTGAAACAATGACATTTCCATCTCAGGGAGTCTTAAGGCGCGATTCTTGATGCTTTGGAAAGATGAGGTAACAAACTTTGCAAAGGAAAAAGAATGGAATCAAATGGATGCTTGAGCTGAAGGTTACATGGAGTCAAAGTTGAAGAAAAAGAGTTGACTTTCCATACTTAGAAATATTTCAAATTCTTCTTTAAAAATGACCGATAATCTCTTGTATCCAAACATGGCTTTCCACTTAGAATTTGCTATTGGCCCAACAAGATGGAATGATTTATATCTCTTGAATGACATTTTGCAATATGAACCACTCAAAATCTCCAAAAATTGAGCAAGTTATGACTTGTTGAAGTCGGCAAAAAATCACGAAATGACCTATAATCTTTTGCATTCTTAAGGAAACTTCCATCTTATTTCTTACTTTTCACATAAAAGAAGGCATTAAGTACACATCCTTAAGATCATAATGGAAAAATAATGGGCTAAAGGTGATAAAAATTGGCCATGTTATGACAATTTGAAGTCACATACGGAAAATTAGGGATTCAACTGGATGACTTGTGATCTTTCTTCTTCACCAAGTTCCTTCCACATGAAAACTCTTTGGATCTTTTGAAGTGATTTGTTGGTAACTCTTTGAAGAGAAGAATGTTTTTGGAATCACTCAAAAAATGACAAAAGATGAGCAAGATATTCCTCTTTGAAGTCCAAAACCCTAGCCTCTAGATCAAGAGAATGCTTGGTGGAACTTTGCCAAGTTTGAACAAACTTTTTGTGCCAATATTCTTCCTTTGTTAATAGGTATTGTTGAGGATGATGATAAGGACCTATGGCCACCAAAACCAATTTCATATCAACTTCAAAACAACTTCAATGGTGAGGTTTGAATCTCTCAAGCTTTGACAAGGGCATGGAAATAAACTCATGAACCCATGAAGCAACTTGCTAAACCGCATTGATTTTAGCTACATTATCAACAAGTGAGACAAACCAATATTGCATTTTATTAATTAGAGAGAAAAATCAAAGTACAATATCTATGATCACAAAATCAAACAAATCAAGGTGCTTGGTAACTTCTCAAAGAGCAAAGCTAAAGATAGGGAAAAGAACCAAAATCCCTAATGTGATTTTGTGGTGATTGAAACAATGTGGTATGATGAAGGGATCTTAGGGGAAAAAATTGGGGTGCAACAATTATCCTCAATCAGTTACCCTTCAATGCTATGGAAAGAGACCCAAAGCCTGAAGAAATTGCTCAAGCATTGTATTTACAACGGTCCAACGTTCTAGCAAACTGGGAAACAAGAAGCGGTATCAAAGGGTGTCTAGCCAAGTTCTTGCTTGAAAAAGCTCACTATTTTTGGGATACTTTGGACTTACAAGCCTCTGAAGAGGTATTGGCCCTTCTCATCTATGGGATGGTATTGTTCCCTAATCCGGACCAACTCATAGATTTCAATGCGGTCAAAATCTTCATGTCTCATAATACGATGCCTACTTTGCTTGGAGACATTCCGCACTTTTTTCACACTCGCACGTTAAAGAGAATAGGAACACTTATGTGTTGCACTCCTCTATTGGCTAGGTGGTTTATTTTTCACCTACCTCAGTCTGTTGTGAAGAACGAACAAGGATTAAGATGGTCTAGCAGCCTTATGTCCCTCACACATTCAGATATTCACTGGTGTCCTCGATCTGTGGAAGACATTACCATCATTGGTCGCTTTGGGGAATTCCCTAATGTCCCTTTCCTAGGCATTAGGGGAGGAATCACTTATAACCCTTGTTTGGCGTTGCGGCAATTTGGGTATGCTAGGAGGGATAATCCTCATGATGGATGCTGTTCAAGGGTACCGTCAGAGGTTCATCCGAGCTTAGAGCATGGTAAACAAAGTGGATAGTAAGACATTGGGGCATAAGAACTCCATCCCTTTGGATCCTTATCTTAAGTGGGTGCAAGTTCACGCTCAAAATCTCATGATGCCTTAGCCCGCCATTTTACCCATCACCATGGAACCCATTGCAGATACAGATGTACCTCATACCATTCTCCATCCTGGCATGCCAACTACTCTCAAGTAATTAAAAAAGTCTTGGATTAAACTCAAAGAGGAATGAGATACCTTTGAAGCCCAGTTATATGCAAGTGAGAAAAGGGTTTTAGTGCTTACAAGACAATTGCATGAAGAACAAAGTTTGAATGCCTACATTGCACCAAAGAGAATGCGCTCATGGGAAGCTTGAGTCCTGTTAGATTTAGGAGTTTATTTTCACTTTTGTCTCTTCCATTGTAAGCCCAAGGGGCATCATTACAATAATTTAAACTTATGAATACAATTAATGTTTGTTCTTCTCTTTGACTAAGAAAATTTAAGATCTCAAAAGTCCTTGAAAAAATTGCTTAAATATTATCATGCATTTCATTGCATAAGAAGGTATTTCAAGACATGTTTCTTATTCTTTTCGTTGTTTATTTCAGTAAAAGAAATGGCTCTCGAACAAACAGTGAAAGACCTCCAAGCTCAGAACACTCAGTTTTAGCAAATGTTCCTGGCTCTGGCCCAAGGGAAAAAAGATCTAAAAGCTTTAATCATCAAAGAGAAGACCAAGAAGCCAAAGAAACTAGCTGGTGTATTGAATTTAGGAAGAATGATCATAGGACTGGTTAAGCGAGCTATAGATTTCGCAACCCTGTTAAATGAGGGGGACAATCAAGAAGAGAAGCCAGTGGAAGAAAACAACAACCTAAGGTCTGAGGAAGATGAACCTTACTATTTTGAGGAGCGGTATCCTCCTATTGATGATAAATACAAATAGATGGAGGATATGCTCAATGATATGGAGATCCAGAGGATACTCGGGATGGATTTTAAAGAGCTAGGGCTGATTTCAGAGGTGGTAAACCCGCAAAAATTCAAGGTACCTACATTTTCTAAGTACGACAATTTTTCATGTCCTAAGATGCATTTAAGGTCGTATGTTAGGAAGATCCAACCTCACACTACTGATAGGAATCGGTGGGTCCATTTCTTCCAGGAAAGTTTGGCAGGGACTCAGTTGGAATGGTTCTATCATCTGGAGAGAACCAACATTCATAATTGGGAAGATATGGTTGCTTCTTTCTACAAGCAGTATCAATATAATGCTGACCTCTCCCTAACTCGTACGCAATTGCAAAGTATGTATATGTGTTATGGCGAAGGTTTTAAAGATTATGCCCAAAAATGGAGAGACCTTGCGGGAAGAGTCCAGCCTCCGTTGTATGATAGGGACTTGGTAGACATGTTCTTGGGCACATTGTCTGGTTCGTTCTTTAACCATCTGATTGGAAGTTTGTCTGCTGGATTTATTAAATTAATCATGACTGGTGAACGAGTAGAAGCTGGCATTAAAAGTGGTAAAATCCAGAGAGAGGCATCCTCCAGGACTGCAAAGAAACCTTTCACAAGAAATAAGGAGGTCAGTGTTGCTTATGGCCAAAGAAATCACAACAAAGCTGAACATCATCCAACGGTAGGGGCTGTTATGATTTCCAGATGCGCCTAGAAGAAAATTCACTCAGATCAACATGACCGTATCCCAGGTTTTACCACATCTACTGAAGTCCAATCTGGTGACTCTACAGGAGGCCTCAAAGAATCCTAATACTTCCTCTCCCCGCTACAACCCAAATGATCGATGTGCCTACCACTCTGAAACTCCGGGGCATTATACAAATGATTGTTGGGCTTTAAAGAATAAGGTACAGGATCTCATCGAAGATAAGGAGATTGAGTTTGACCTTCCTAAGACACCTAATGTAATAACAGCGCCAATTCCAAAACATGGCCAAGGTGTTAATGCTATTGATGATGACCGTTTTGTTTCCTCTGTGGATGAATTAACTACTCCTCTTCTGACTGTTAAAGAGAATCTATTGAGTGCCTGTTTATTTCCGGGTTGTGGTGAAGGTTTCCACTTATGTGTGTCTCTACCAGATGGTTGTTTGTTATTAAAGATGGGTGTCCAGCGCCTGATGGTTAACAAAGAAATCCTGTTCGAGAAAGTTCCTCTTGCAAATTTCATGTGAAGATGTTTCAATAATCACCATTTCCGAAAATCCTCCCAGGGTCTCCACCAAAAGACCCTTCAGGATTACATCTGTTCCAAAGTTTTCTCCCTCGATCATCACCCTTCCTGGGCCAATACCATATTCCTCGGATAAAGTTGTTCCCTGGAATTATGGGGATGACGTCTATTACCATGGTGTCAAGCAAGACATATTAGATGTTGAAGACAAAGCTGCTGAAGGTACTGATCCTGACATCGACAATATCGTTGGGACCACTAAAATAACGAGAAGCAAAAGAGTTTTCTCTCCCGATATCTCTCCAAAATTGTTGCTACACATGTGATCATTCCTGCTGCTGCTCCTGCTAGTACTCCCATTACTACTCCTGTGATCATTCTTGCTGCTGCTCCTGTCAGTACTCCCATTGCTACTCCTACTGTCAGTCCTGTTGTTATCCATGCTACCGAGTCAGCTGAGACTCGAGGCAAAGAGGTATTGGTTGAGCCTGTCCGGATGAAGGCACGCCCATAAGTCATTCTCGAGGCTTCTAAAAAGGAAATGGAAGAGATTTTAAAGATAATCTAAAAGAGTGATTATAATGTCGTGGGGAAACTAGGGAAGACCCCTTAAAAATCTCAATGATAGCCCTATTGTTGTGCTCTGAAGCCCATGCCAAGGCTTTAGTAAAATTCCCGAAGTCTTCCCACGTGCCTCAAGTGACCTCCGCTGAACAATTCGAGAATTGTGTGGCTAGTTTGACAGCTGACAATGGCATGGGATTCTCTGATGTAGATTTAACTTCCAAGGGAAGAAAACACAATGATGCCCTGCATATCTCCATTGAGTGTAGGGGCACTACATTATCCCATGTTCTGGTGGATATTGGTTCATTGCTAAATGTCTTACCCAATAATGCTCTTGACCGGTTAGATTGTGAAGGACTCACACTAAATCCCAGTAACATTGTGGTGAGGGCCTTCAACGGTTCTAAAATAATGGTGCACGGGGAGGTGGACATCCCTATCAAAGTGGGTACTCAGAATTTTAATTCGACTTTTTATGTGATGGACATCCACCCATCTTACTCCTGTTTATTGGGTCGACCTTGGATCCATGGGGCTAGTGCTGTTACTTCCACCCTACATCAGATGCTGAAGTATATAGTCAATGGGAAAATTATCACAGTCCATGGGGAGGAGGAGTACATGGTGAGCCACCTGAACTCTTTCAGGTACATTTAAATGGATGGAGAGTTCATTGAGACCCCCTGTCAGAACTTTGAGGAGGTTCCACAGACCGTTGTTGCGACCAAGACCACTGCCAGTGTTCCAAAGACTACTAGACCTCCATTGAAGATGGCTTCTTTGAAGGATTCCAAGGCAGTAGTCGAAGAAGGTTGGTGTATAATTTGGTGCCAACATCCGGATATTCCCTACAAATCTGATAAATTTGGTTTGGGTTTTACTTCAGGAGCCCAGAAAGATGTTCGTCGTGCTCGCACCGGGGGACCACCTTTACGGATCAGAAACCATGGAGTCAATGCTCTGGAAGACAGTGATAGCGATTGCAACCTGGACAAGTGGATCTTCCCAACCATCAGCGGTGGATCATCAATTGGGAGGCTAAAGGTTTTTTACCCATTACTTTTATTCAAGAGTAATTTGTCTCTTTGTTTTGAGGATATGTAATATTTGAACAATTGAAACATTAAAGCCTTGTGTCTTACCCGAGGCACAATGGTCTATTTTTTTAGGGTTATTGCTTCATTTTCATATGTCATCAATAAAACATTGGACGTTTTGCATGCAAATTTTTCCCTCTTTGTTTTTCTTTTCTGCCTTTTTACTTTATCAAAAAATATACAGCTATGCTCTTACACACACCCACATATCAAACTGCAGATCCACATCCACTCTGGATCCCATTGATAACGGTTCTACTATTGCCCATTATGACTTCGAAAATACGATCTACCAAGCTGAGGACGAAAGTGAGGAAGATTGTGAAGTACCGGGAGAACTTGCCATATTGTTACAACAGGAAGAAAGGGAAATACAGCCTCATGAAGAGCCAGTTGAGACAGTTAACTTGGTTACTAAAGAGGACAAGAAAGAAGTTAAGATAGGTGCCGATCTGGAGCATAGTGTTAAGGATCGGTTAATTCAGATGCTACATGTTTATGTTGAGGTTTTTTCCTGGTCATATGAAGACATGTCGGGACTTGACACAAATATTATGGTTCATTGCTTACCTACAAAAGAGGACTGCCCTCCAGTGAAATAAAAGGTTCGTCACATGTGGCCTGAGATGTCAGAGAAGATCAAGGTTGAAGTCATGAAGCAGTTCAACTCAAGTTTTCTAGCTGTTACTTCCTATCCACAATGGGTTGCCAATGTTGTTCCATTACCTAAGAAGGACGGTAAAGTACATATGCGTGTGGATTACAGAGAACTGAACAGGACAAGCCCCAAGGATGACTTTCCGCTTCCCCATATTAATGTTCTGGTTGAAAACACCGCACAACATAAGGTATTCTCCTTCATGGATGGTTTCTCCAGGTACAATCAGATCAAAATGGCACCCGAGGACATGAAGAAAACGAACTTCGTCACACAGTGGGGCACTTTTTGTTACAAAGTTATGCCATTTGGGTTAAAGAACACCGAGGAAACCTATCAACATGCCATGGTAGCTTTGTTTCATGATATTATCCATCACGAGATAAAGGTCTACGTTGATGATATGATAGCCAAGTCTCAGACTGAAGAAGAGCACCTCAATCACCTATAGAAGCTATTTGAAAGGATGAAAAAGTACAAACTGGGGCTAAACCCGAATAAGTGCACCTTTGGAGTAAGATCCGGTAAGCTCTTAGGCTTCGTTGTCAGTGGCAAAGGCATTGAAGTTGACCCTGAAAAGGTCAAAGATATACAAGAAATGCCGACTCCTCGCACTGAGAAGGAATTTAGGGGATTCTTGGGACGCCTAAACTACATTTCCAGGTTCATTTCCCATTTGACCGCGACTTGTGAGCCAATCTTCAAGTTACTGAAGAAAGATTAAGCAGTAAGGTGGAATGACGACTGAGAATGCCTTTGACAAAATCTAGGAATATCTTCAAGAGCCTCCAATTTTGATGCCGCCAGTTGAAGTAAGACCTCTTATCATGTACTTAACGGTGTTAAAGAACTTAATGGGGTGTGTGATGGGGCAGCATGACGAGTCTGCTCGAAAACAGCATGCAATATACTACCTTAGCAAAAAGTTTACCGACTACGAAACAAGATACTCACTGCTCGAGAAAAATTGATGCGATTTGGCATGGGCTGCTCGCCGATTAAGACAATATATTTTGACTCACACTACCTTATTGATATCTAAAATGGATCCTATAAAGTACATCTTTGAGAAGCCCACTCTCTCCGGAAGAATAGCAAGATGGAAAATGATCCTAACCGAATACGATGTTCAATACACAACCCATAAAGCAATTAAGGTAAGTGTACTAGTTGATCATTTAGTTCATCAGGTTGTGGATGACTATCAATCCATGAATTTTGAGTTCTCGGAAGAGAACATCATGCTAGTAACTGATTATGAAGAACCTGGACCAGATGAAGAACCTGAAATAGGATCTTGATGGACTGTGGTTTTTGACGAAGCCTCCAACGCTCTTGGAAATGGCACCGGCATCGTGATCATATCTCCTGGAGGTTGTCATACTCCTTTCACTTCTAGGATATGTTTCAATTGTACCAACAATATGGCTGAGTATGAAGCATGTATCATGGGTCTTAAAGCTGCTATCGACTTGAGGATCAAATTATTGAGTATATTTGGAGACCCGGCTTTAGTAATCAGTCAAATCAAATGAGAATGAGACACAAAGCATCATAATCTCATCTCTTACAAAGAACATGTGTTGACACTGATTCCACATTTTGAAGAAGTTACCTTTGAGCATTTTCCACGAGAGGAAAATAAACTAGCAGACGCGCTAACTACTATGTCCTCCATGTTCAAGGTCAGGTGGGATAATGAATCTCCTCATATCACTATTGAGAGAATGGATTAACCAGTGTACTGCCATGAGATTAATACTGAAGAAGTAGTGGACAAGCCTTGGTTCCATAAAAAAGATATCTCAAAGCCCAAGAATATCCTGAAGGAGCTTCAGTCAATGATAAGAAGTTTTTAAGAAGGTTCTCTGCCAAGTTCTTCCTTAGTAACGGGATCCTCTATAAAAGCAACCACGACTCTACCTTGCTTCGGTGTGTAGACAAGGGTGAGGCAGAAAATATTATGGCTAACTTGCACGAAGGTACCTTTGGCACCCACTCTAATGGACACATGATGGCTAAAAAGATCCTACGGGCAGGATACTATTCGTCCACTATGGAAGCAGACTATTATCAGCATTTGCGGACTTGTCACAAATACCAGATCTATGTTGATAAGGTACATGTGCCTCCGGTTCCACTAAACCTCTTGACGGCTCCCTGGACATTCGCAATGTGGGGCATCGACATGATTGGAGAGATTAGACCTACAGCTTCTAATGGGCACCGCTTCATCTTGGTTTCCATTGATTACTTCACGAAGTGGGTCGAGGCAGCTTCATTTGCTTCTGTTGCCAAGAACATTGTGGCCCGTTTCATCAAACATAACCTTATATGTCGGTACGGAATTCCAAAAAGAATCATTACAGATAATGGTATCAATCTCAATAACACTATGATCACCGAGCTCTGTATGTAATCCAAGATCCAGCATCATAACTCTTCTCCCTACTAGCAGAAGATGAATGGAGCTGTAGAAGCTGCTAATAAAAATATCAAGAAAATCATACAGAAGATGACAATGATATATAAAGACTGACACGAGATGTGACCATTTTCTCTTCATGGTTACTGCACCACAATACACACATCAACAGGGGAAACTCCTTTCTCTTTGGTATACGGTATGGAAGTTTTCCTACCCATAAAAGTCCAGATCCATTCCTTGAGGATCATAAAGGTTGCAGGGCTAAGTGAAGATGAATGGATCCAGACTCGACTTCACCAATTAAACTTAATTGACGAAAAGAGGCTCGCGGCTGTCTATCATGGTCAGATGTACCAAAAACGTATGATCAAAGCTTTTAACAAGAAGGTCGGATGTAAGGTATATCAGGTTGGTGATCTGGTAATCAAGCACATTATCCTGTCTCAAGGTGATCCCAGGGGTAAATGGACTCCCACATACGAAGGACCATTTGTGACCAAGAACATATTTTTTGGTGGGGCCATGACCTTAACTACCATGGACGGTGACGACCTTCCACACCCGCTAAACACGGACATAGTTAAAAGATACTACGCATAAAAAAATACCCGTTAGGTCGAATAGCCTAGGCAAAAATTAGGGCATCACGGTGAACCAAAAGGGTTCGGGCAAAAATTAGGGATATACATATGAAAAAATCTGTACACCCGGCAAGTCGAAAACCTGAAAAGGCGGCTTGGGCAAAAAGGGTTATCCTGGTGGACTAAAAATCCGAAAGGGAAGTCCAGGAAAAAGTTAGGGATTTAAAGCGTATAACCATGTCCTGTTGGATCACCTTACAACCAATCTTCAGTATCAACTATCAAGCTCAAACGGTACTAGTCAATCCAATCAGCTTCAGACAAGCAGCGAAAAGGATGAGACGCTCAAAGACGTAAAGGCAATAGTAGAATGGGAACCCAATGGGATTATTTCACATAGTTATTTTTCTTTGTATACTATATTTGTATAGTTTCCATTCTTACAACGACATTCTCTTACTAGGATGTTCGTCTCGTTGTACAGAAACACTTCTTCAAGTTAATACAAAGTTATCTCTTTGAAAGTGCAAAACATCTGTTTTTATTTTTCTGTTTTGTTTGCAAAACGTCCTGTGATTATTTTTGAACACATGCATTTAAACATGATTACTGTTTACAAATATACACATAAAAAATAGAAAGACAATTACTAATGACTTTAAGAGACTGGACAATATCTAAGGGCCATACACAAAATCCTCGCAGATATTTTCTCCCGCAGATACCTTCTCCAGCAGATACAGGGGGAGAGACATCCTACTACAAGGTCACTTCCATATTCTCAGTATGCAACCTAAATGGTGTCAGGTTCATATATCCCTGGCAGAGCAAGAATCTCCAAATTACTGCTCCAACAAAAAGATCCCCCAATGAAGTCTCCAAGCTTCTCAGGATTCCCCAACATGATTTCAACAAAATCCCCAAGCAGATCACAGAGTTTACCTTCCCCAACAAAGTTTATTTCTCTAACCACAGAAGTTCATCTCCCAGCGTTTTAACTTCAACATATTTGAAGACCTACATTCTTCCCCCTAGCAATAGTCAGGGATTCATTTTCCCTAGTTCAACAATACAACAATGGAATGACTGACACATTCATACATTGCACTCATGCATAATTTTACAAACATCATAGCATATGCAGCACAAATGCATATATCACAATCTCATTTGTTTTAAGAGCATCATGCAGTTCATACATCATGACATTGCATGAAATTGACTTCATCTTTTTAGGTTGAGTTCGAAGAAAGACAAACATTGTCAACCTATACAGCAGGTCAAAGATTAATGCCCGAAACCTGATGGGGAAACTATCTACACGACCAACTGGTATGAACTCCCGAAACAAGACGAGTTTACCAACAAATACAGCAGGCCACAGATTAATACCCGTAACAAGCCAAGAAAACTATTTGTGGACGACTGATTGTAGATTAATACCTGTAACTTACCAGGAAAACTATCTACATGAGGGGATTGAAGATTAACACCTGTAAAAAGCCAGGAAAACTATCTTTCTTTATCAGGTAAGAGATTAATACCTGAAATCAGACAGGACAACTATCTCAACGACCAACAAAAACAAGTTCCAGATTAATACCTGAAACCATCCAGGAAAACTATATGTGGACGATCGATTATAGATTAATACCTATAACAAGCCAGGAAAGCTACCTACATGAAGAGATTGAAGATTAATACCTATAACAAGCCAGGAAAACTATCTTTCTTTCTCAGTTCAGAGATTAATACCTGAAACCAGCCAGGGCAACTATCTCAAATGACCGATAATTTTCAAGTTCCAGATTAACACCTGTAACAAGCTAGGAGAACTATATATGGACGACCGACTGTAGATTAATACTTGTAACAAGCCATGAGAACTATCTACAAAAGGAGATTGAAGATTAATACATGTAACAGGTCAGGAAAACTATCTTTCTTTCTCAGGTCGGAGGTTAATACCTGTAACAAGCCAGGACAACTATCTCAACGACCGAAAAAAACAAGTTCCAGATTAACACTTGTAACAAGCCAGGAGAACTATATATGGACGATCGACTATAGATTAATACCTGCAACAAGCCAGGAGAACTATCTACATGAGGAGATTGAAGATTAATGCCTGTAACAAGCCAAGAAAACTATCTTTCTTTCTCAGGTCAGAGATTAATACCTGTAACAAGCCAGAACAACTATCTCAGCGCCCGACAATTTTCAAGTTCCAGATTGTAGCAGTAGAAATGTTTAAGACTAAGTCATTGGATTGACTAGACTTGTACAAATCAAAATAGAAATCGCCACCGTGCTTTATTATTTCCAAAGGAATGAGAAAAGAGCGAGTAACCCAAAAAAGAGGGGGAAAAGATTCAAGGTAAGGGGGTTGGTTATGTAAAGGGAAGGTATTAGCACCCTAAACATCTACGGTACTCCACGGGAACCTCTTTGTAAAATCTGTATATTTTGGCTATAAAAATGTTATATAAATATAGATGGTGGAGGTGAGAAAAGAAATATATTTTTAATGATTTTTGCACCCGCCGCGGTTGCGAATCTTTAGTGCCTACGTACCACCTTTCATGCAATAGGGGATCAGGGTACACGTAGTTCCTCTTTAAAAAAAAATTAAAACACAAGTGTTTTGGTTAATTTTATAAGATAAGACATCATCGTCATTGTCAGTGTGGAAAAACATACTTATTACCCAAAATCATGAGAAATGAGAATTTGCATCATCTCAAAGTAGAGGATATGGCTTGGATTTTAAAATCAACAATGCATCACTCAACACCCAAGTGGAAAATGTATCTCTTCACTATATATTGTAGAAGTATGGTTGTCTGCATCACTACAAGGATTGACAAGAGTCTAATCTTTTGAGAAAAGTTTTAAAGATAAGATCCAAAATGGAAAAATGGTTTTAAGTGAGATTGATTGACTTTTAGTCTTCTCAAAAAAAAATGTCAAGGTATTGTTAACTTGGTCAAAGTTTACTTGTGAAAAGGTTTTTGAAAATGCATGTACCTAAGTCCAAGTTTATTATGAAAGTGGTTCAGGTTTAAAAGCAAGAAGAGTTTTCAAAAAGAGGGAGAAGATTTTTGAAATTAAAGAAGATGGGAGGAGAAGAAGAGACTATCCTAAAGCATAAGGTAAAAGCTAGGGATAAGAACCATCTAACCAACAAAAAGCCAATACTTGACATTATAATCCAAGATAGAATTCCATTTCTTTGGATTCAAACCAAGCAAGCAAAGATATTAGACCTCTTATGAGAACCAAACTTCAAGTGTATTAGGTCTTCAAAAAAAATTGGCAGTGTAACGGCTGTATACGGGTGAATTCCAAACTACAAACAAAGTATGTAATCATAATAACCTGGACACAAAACAAACAAACAACCCAATGTCTTGAGGTAAACCTCAAGAACTCCAGACAAAATATCAATCAAGGTCACAAAGTCTCCAACATAGGCCAAGGTTTCTTATCCTAAGTCCAAGAAGTCTCATACTCCATAATGCCAAGGATAGTAACCAAATAGTCCAAGTACCATTAAAGTTTTGTATGGTTTATGTTGATTATTAGGTGTCTTAGAAGAAAAAAGAAAAGGCTCAAGTGAGAAAAGATGAAGATAGCATGAAATGCAAATGCTTAAAAGTAAATGGTGCATAAAGCATAAAAAATAAAGGGGCATAAAGTAAAAAACAAAAGGGTAAAATCAATTATGAGTGATTAATGGTTAGTTGGATGATCATCTTGAAACTTGCATTTGGAACTCATTAGAGGATTGGTAGAATCAAAGCCTCCACACAACAAGTTGCATTTAATGATCAACGATGTTTAAGTGATCTGCGTTAACCAAAAGTGTTGTAGATCCATTAGTGGATTGGTATAACCAAAGCCTCCACACAATGAATCTCAAGGTTATTGGATCAAAGAGATGAAATTAACATACTTGGGCTTGCAAACATAGGTTTGGGCCACAAATGATCATTTATTTGAATCGGAACAAAATTTAGCGCTATATTAAGAAACCATAAGTGGACTTATATAGAAGTCGCACCTATTTTGAGGCCGATTAATAGAAATCTATGCACCATTTGTTTTGAGACATGATATAGATATCATGCTCCAATAACACTTAGTGCAATGAGAAAGGGACAAGATGAAAAGGGGTGGGAGAGAATATACAAACCACATTTGAATTAAATTTAAATCAAACTATTATTAAAATCATTCATCCATTTTTGTGGAATTACACTAAACACCATGGATCCAATGATGTTAATAAAGTTCATGACCAAAAATTCAATCAAAGATCAACCAGAAAATAATCACAAAATAATATTGCATTTAATATATACATTAAAAAAGGTTTTAAAAATGTTTTAAAATAGAAATAATAGAGAAAAATATCAACTATATTCAAATTAATCAAGAAATAAAAAGTAAGACCATAGAAAAATCAGAAATGAACTAAAGTAATCTTATAAAAATTTTGGTAATTTTTTAAAGTCAGAAACTATTTTTAAAATTAAAAGAAATAAGTAAAATAAACCAAAAATAAAAAAAAATAAAAAAAGTCAGAAATAAAAAATAAATGAGGTCACCAATATTTGTCACAATATCATTGGATCATAATAATTTTTCCAAAATTTAAAAATGCATAAAAGTATTTTTAAACATTTAAAACAATTCAAATAAAGTGGAAATTTTTAAAAATATCAAAATACAAAATAAAATTATGAAAAAATAAAAATCAGAAAGAGAAAAATCAAAAATATTTTTCATAATATTTTCATATTTTTTTGACTAAAAATGAATTTTCTATGATTTTTTTGAAATTTAAAACAATTAAATATAAAAATCTGAAAAGAAAAATAAAGTCAAAAATATGTGGACCATTGGATGAGAGTCAAAACGCGTTAGTAATCAAATCCAAAGGATCTGGCGCGCTGTGCATATCATGGTCATTAGTGAATAAAGCACTGAACAAATGCAAATCAGAAATTCAAAAAATCCAAATGGCACTTTTTCGTTGGTTGAAGGATGACACGTTGGTCATCTTCAACCTCCAGCCAGTCCTAAAACCAGGTTGCTCAATCTGTAAAATTAGAGCACAAGACCTACGACATTCGCTTCGTCTCTTCAAGACAAAGACGTCTAAACCTTCACGATAAATTTATATAAGTTGTAGCTCAAGCAATTTGGAAATAGAGTTTTGAAAGGGGATTTGAAATTTCATGGTCAAAACAAGTTTCCAGATGAAAGTAAGTGTTATGACTAGAACCAGGGCAATGAGAGAATCACAATGATATCAAAGTTTTTAAGAACTGATGAAGAAATCTACTTATTGAAGTTGAGTTGCAGAGCTCTGAAACAGGACTTTTATGGAGCAATATATGGCACGATTCTTAAATGTAATTATATGGTTAGCTTCAGGGAAGATCAAGGAAGGTAAATTGATAGAAAAAATGGATTCTAAAAGGCTTGAAAATAGATTTCAAAGTTGCAGAATTTTTAGTTATGAAACAAGTTTGGCAGGGTGATTCTGGCTATCCAAGCTTGAGGAAATGAATGGGGGATGACCCTCTATTTATAGGGAATCAAATGAAATGTCCAAGCGTGTGAAATGATAAAGTTTGGAGGGAAATCGTGTGAAGTTGCAAACAAGAAAATTGTGACTTCCTATTTAATCAAAACTCATCCAAAACGTGCATTTTGTTGTGCTAATCACTTCTGGAAGTTCATTAAACATGTTTAGAGGAAAAAATGCGCAGAAAAAAAGTGTTTAGAAGCTAAACCAATGATTTCAAATTCTGACATATGAAGAAACTTCAGTTCTAAGTTACCAAGTTCAATCCAATGGCATTCTCAGCTCAAGGGGTCTTAAGGCATGATTCTTGATGCTTTAGAAATATGAGGTTACAAGCATTTCAATTTAAAAAGAATGGAATAAAATGTATGCTTGAGCTGAAAGTTACATTGAGTCAAAGTTGGGGAAAAAAGGTTGACTTTCCATACTTAGAAATATTTCATGTTTTTTCTTCAAAAGTGACCTATAATGTTTTGCATCAAAACATGGCCTTCCTCTTGGAATTTTCTCTTGACCAAAAAAGATGGAATGAAATAGACCTCTTGAATGACATTTTGAAACTTGAACCATTTAAAATCTCCAAAAAATGAGAGAGTTGTTGATTGTTGAAGTTGGCAAAAAATCATGAAATGACCTATAATCTTTTGTATCCTTAGGGCATCTTCCATCCATTTTCTCACTTTGCACATAAAAGAAGGAATAAATTTCACATCCTCAAGATCATTATGGAAAAAGAGTGGGCTCAAGGTGATAAAAATTGACAAAGTTATGATCATTTGAAGTCACACATATGAAAATGGGGGTTCATCTAGAGGACTTGTAATCTTTCTTTTTCATATAGTTTCTTCCACATGAAAAATCATTGAAACTTTTGAAGTTATTTGTTATTAACCCTTTAAAGAGAAGGATATTTTTGGAATCACTCAAAAATACCAAAAGATGAGCAAGATATACTTCTTTGAAGTTCAAAACCCTAGCTCCTAGATCAAGAAAATGCTTTGAGGAACTTTGACAAATTTGAACAACTTTCTTGTGCCAATACTTTTCCTTTGTAAATATAAGTTGTTGAGGATGATAATGAGAACTCATAGAAACCACAACCACTTCCATATCCTGAGAATTGAGAGAAATATGCACTTGTGACCAATGGGAACAAGGCCTTGTCCAATTATGACAACTTCTTCAATCAACCCCTTGTACTTTTGAATCAATCTTGATAACTTTGTAATGTGGTGAACCAAAATAACCTTGCCATGCCATTTCCTCCAAAACAAATCCAATGGTGAGGTTTGAACTTCTCAAGCTTTATTGACTAGGGCATGGAAATAAACTCATGAACCCATGGAGCAACTTGCTGAATCTCATTACCTTTACCTACATGAGTAACAAGTAAGACAAACCAACATTGCATTTTATTAATTACAAGAAGAAATCAAGAAAAAAATATTCATGATCACAAAAGAACACAAGTCAAGGTGCTTGGTGATTCCTCAAAGAGAAAAGCTAAATATAGGGAGGGGAACCAAGAATCCTAATGTGATCTTGTTGTGATGGAATCAACATGGTATGATGAGGGGATCTTAGGGGCAAAAATTAGGGTACAACACAGATTAATACCTGAAACCATACAGGACAACTATCAATGAACAATTGATTTGTAGATTAACACCTGAAACAAGATACGAAAACTATCTACATGACAAGATGGGGCAATCTTACACGGGTTCCTTCTCATCATCCAGATGCAGTCTAACACAGACTCATCTTGAAGTAATCTTGCACGAATTCCTTCTCAACTTTCCAGATGCAGTATAACACGGACTCATCCTAAAGCAGCCCCACACATGCTCCTCCTCATATATCTCTGGATGCAGACTAACAGGGAGTCATCCTGAAACAGCCCTACACGGGCTCTTTCTAATACATTTTCAGGTAACTGTTAATTCCATTATCCCCAGCAAGTTACTGTGAAGCCTGGATTTCAACCAAAAAGCAGCAAACTTTCATCTCTCCAGAGATAACTCTTCAGTAGAGCCTTGGACAACTGAAGTTCCAAGACTCTATTCCCCATAGAGTTTTCCTCAAGCAGGAGAACAACAGAAACCATATTCCCTAACGGAGTCCTCCTCAGACATCAGGAGCAGGAACCCCCATAAAGGGACCATTTATGAAAGCAGCATCTACTTTGGATGGCTTCTTTAAGCCCATCTCCGACGAATCTCAGTCATTTTCTCCAAATGGAATTTGTAAGTCTATTCCCGCCTTCATCAAACATCAGTGTTACTTCATGTGAGTGCAAATTTCTGGGCACTGTAGTGTTCAATCCTCTTCCACCTTCAGTTCACGAAAGGCAGACAGGCCAATCTAAATCCTCAGTTTTAAGAAGATTGAACAGGGGCAGCTGTTGTACCCCAAAATTTTCCCTCTCATGTTTCCCAAGGTTTTTATCTTACATGTGTGGTTACAAATACTTAGTTAAAGAAAATGAAATTTTTTGGATGATAGTCAAGTGTCTTTCGATTGTCATGTCAACAATTTATTTCGATTGACATCTGAACAATGTCCTTCGATTGGCATATCAGAGCAAAGGTTCCTTCAATTGACATGTCAACAAACTTCAATTGGGTATCAAATTCCCATTCGATCAAGCATTGGGCCACCAACTTTGATTGAGCGTTGGGTCCTCTTCGATCAAGCATTGTCCCACCATCTTCAATTGAGCGTTGGGTCCCCTTCAAGCAAGCCTTGGTCCAAGTTTCATTTAGGCAAGAACCCCCTACAAGTTCCCTTCGACTCACTAGCAGTGGCCTCCTGCGTGTTTGTTTCGACTCACAAGGCGAAAGGCCTCTGCATGCAACCTCCGACTCACAAGGCGAAAGGCCTCTACATGCAACCTTCGACTCACAAGGCGAAAGGCCTCTACATGCTTGCCTTGGATTCACTAATTCAATGGCTCCTTTCAACTGGCCTTCGATCCACAAGGCAGAGGCTTCCTCAGACTTGTCTGGGATTCACAAGGGCAAAGGCTTCTTCTATGATTGTCTTCAATTCATAAGGAAAAGACTTCCTTTATGCTTGATTTCAATGCACAAGGCCAAGACCCCTCAATGCAGTTCCTGCACTATGACGTACAATATAACCCCTT
The DNA here is from genome assembly GCA_948472305.1 of Vicia faba. Lineage (NCBI taxonomy): Eukaryota > Viridiplantae > Streptophyta > Magnoliopsida > Fabales > Fabaceae > Vicia > Vicia faba. The sequence continues at coordinate 121,494 of CATIWC010001097.1, forward strand.
TGAAAGAGCACTCCAAAGGTCCAATCGAAGGACACATATTGGTGGCCATTCGAAGGAGACACATAATTACTGAAAGCAAGTTTGTCTTATGATGAGTCTTGGTCCTACATGTTTCCATATCCTAGCCTCTTGCGCAATGGCATTCGAAGGTAGTGACAAAATAGGTTTCGAATGGCCAGAATGAAGTTCTCGTTTGTGCTATTTGAATCAAACAACTAAGGAAAATAGATGGTTCCAATCGAAGGAACCATTTGAAGGACATGTAAATGATCCATTCTAAAAAGAATTCAAAGGCCCATTCGAATGGAACATAGTGTTGTCTGAAAAAGGGGTTTGGTCAAAGATCGGATCTAGTTGGTCAAAACGAAAGAGAAACATTCAAGGAAGCTTCGACTGGCCAGGATTAAGTCTTCCGTTTGGTTTAGTTGGATAGTGTCAGAGCCAATCGAAGAACAAGGCAAATAGGGACTCAATCGAAAGCCATAATGATGAGGCCTGGAGAAATTCGAACGAAGGTGAGGAGGCGTCTATAAAGCCTTCGATTGATAAAGAGCTAAAGCAACATTCGACCAGTCAGAAAGGGAGAGTTGATGCTTCGATTTGGTTTTAATTGAAAGAAAGGAAATAAAAGAAGGTAACACTTGGGGACTGATCAAAGACACTCTGGTGAAGGAAATTGTGAGCAATTTGAATTCTTTCAAAGCGCCAAACATCACATGTCCAGGTTCATAACACACACAAATTGGGCAAGAATATGCAATTATGACAATTTTTCAAAGTGTGTGATTTTGTTCTTAAAGGACATGATTAAGGTTGTTTCTTTCCATGATAAGACTCCATCCTCGTCTCCTTTAAATACCCAGCATATCTGCAAGCTGAGGGGGGGCACAAATTTCCTATCGAAAGCTACCTCAAAGAGCCACGAAAATTCTCAAAAATTCAGCAAGGTTTTCAAAAACGAAAACACCTTTTGCAGGCACCTTCGATCCAAAACCAACATCCTATATTCCTCCTGAAGGTCCCAGAAACCATCCCCAATCATCACACAAGCCCAACACATCCCGAAAACACCCCCACAATGATAATCAGTTTGGTCTATTTCTTTGATTTAAGCTTGTTGAAATATGTATTGTTGATCCATTTAATGCACGCATATATGTTTGTGATAATGATTAGAAAAGGCCTGACATTTTACATGAGAACTTAAGTGTTGAAATTGAAGGTTACCATGGCTAGAGGTTTTCGAAATATATTACCATTGAAACCCAAGGCACAGACCATCATAGATCGAAACAACCCCAGATTGAGATTCAGGGGGTGATTTCGATTGAGATAGGCCTTCGTTTGGTTTTGAAAGTAACAAAATTTGCAAGATTCAGAGTTGGTTTCATTTATTTCGATTGAAACAGCAGCTCGAACAGAAAGGAAGACGCGTGTAAGGGAAAGGACATGGGTTCGATACCCAGGTAGGTAGTTTTATTTTTCTAACATTGCTTTGTAGATTCCATGCGTTGCATAATCAAGTGCCCACCATGCGCCTTCATGTTTGGGCCATCAAATGCCAGCAGATGGAGATCTAACATTTCAAGCGCGTTGTACATGATGAACCCTCAAGGGACAAACCACACAGGATCAGACGGACATTTAGCTCCTTTCATTTGGGTCCAATGAATGCAAATATCACATATCCCATTTTAATTTTGCACACCAGGCCCATTTGTATTTTCTCTTTTATTTGTTTTATCATTTTGTTTATTTAATCTTTTTTTTCTTAATAATAATATAAAACCATAAAAAATAATAGGCTTAGGCTTTCTTAAATTAATTTAATTTTCATAAATTGATTAAATTAATTATTTTGACCTTTATTTAATTAATTTAAAATCAAGTAGACTTAGATTTATTTTATTCAAATCTTTCTTAACAAAAATACAAAAAAAAATATTAGAATTGGTTTTCTTGTATTTATTTAATTAATTGATTAAGTTTAGTCTTCCTCATTTTAATTTTAAGTATTTTCTTAATAAATAAACAAAACCAAAAAAAAAAATTTATGTTTACTTAGCAGTTTCTTAGGGTTTTAGACGTTCATCTCTATTTCGCGCACATTATCTTATTCTCGCATTTTTTATAATAATGTACCTGCTGACAGTATGTAATAGATTAAACTAGGACTTTATCGCTTTCTTTATTTTCCTCCCAAATTTTGGACATGTAAATACCCCCTCCCCGAAGCATTGTAATAGCGTAGAATTTACAATTCCCGCATTTTTTAATTCATTCATAATAACTACTAGATGTATGCTAATAGGATTGTATGATAAGATTAAAATCAAAACGCTAGCAACCTAAATAAAAAAGACTAAAATAACTGAAAACCAACACAATTGCACATATACACCTCTAGGGTATCCCACTTCGGTTGCCTTCAGAAAATAGTCAGAACTCTCGAAATGTGAGAGGTTTAAGTGGCTACCCTCTGGTTCAAAAGATCATAAGTCCCTCGATGACCCTCTCGACATTGTCTCGGTAAAAATTTGATCTTAGAACCCTAGGGTAGTTACTAAAACTTCTTGCCCAGTTGCCTTTGTGACTATACATCTTTCATTCGAATGTCCCTCAAACATGCAACAATAGGGTTACCTACTCACTAATAGTAGGATATCATTGTCTAAAGGATATGAGGAAAAGAAAAAACCTTTCGAGTATAAGTAGATAGTTGTTAGATGCTTGCTCAAATAAAACAAACTTTTTACACTTACACATTTCAAAACACTTTCAAAAACATTCGCTTTGTCAACACTCTTGAGGACTGATACAAGAGTTATAATAAAGCGAATTGCCGCACTAAGGCATTTTAAAATACTTATTTTCAAAACACACAAAGCACAAGGTATTTTCAAAATGAGCTAAGAATCTAAGAGCCCGTAGAAAATTACGGATGAAAAGGGTGCTAACACCTTCCCTTTCCATAATCTACCCCCCTTACTCAGAAAATTCTCGAAAAGGTATTTTTCTTTTCTTTTCACCCTTTCCTTAATTTGGATAAAAGAAAAGTCGGTGGCGACTCTTGCTTACTGCAAAATTTGCAAACACAAACGCAAAACCAGTATAATAGTCGGTTCTACCAAGTCAGGAAGGAAGTCCACTATGAGAAGTATCAGTTCAAAGCTAAATAGTCCCAGTTTACAACTTCTCGCCTAATCCCTACCAAATGCAACATCTACGTAGGTCTTTCCTTAATATGAGAAATCGTCATCTCACTTCCTAAATCACCTCAATGATATCTAACAACCACAACCTCTGGTGACTGAATCACACTACTTGATAGACACCATTTTAAAATAAAGTTCAGTCAAGACTCTTGACAAACAAACATACTTGGATTTTCTTCAAAGCTTTGTCAAAGAATAATATATAATTCATTGCCTAAAGGCTTCTGAATCTATATAGATCAATGTCTACCACGATGTATCAAACCGATACAAAGGGTGACTTACAACACAA
>CATIWC010001097.1:130000-279081 GCA_948472305.1 Vicia faba
TAATCTTTCTTCATCATCAAGTTTCTTCCTCATGAAAACTCCTTGAAACTTTTCAAGTGATTTGTTATTAAACATTTGAAGAGACGGATGTTTTTGGAATCACTCAAAAATACCAAAAGATGAGCAAGATATACTTCTTTGGAGTTCAAAAGCCTGGCTCCTAGATCAAGAAAATGCTTTGAGGAACTTTGACAATTTTGAACAACCTTCTTGTACCAATACTTTTTCTTTGTAAATATAAGTTGTTAAGGATGATAATGAGAACTTATAGAAACCACAACCACTTCCATATCCTGAGAATTTAGAGAAATATGCACTTGTGACCAATGGGAACAAGGCCTTGCCCAATCATGACAACTTCTTCAATCAACCCTTTGTACTTTTGAATCAATCTTGATAACTTTGTAATGTGGTGAACCAAAATATCCCTTTTTTTCCATTTCTGCTAAATCCATAGATCATTGAAGCCATTTTGCTTCTGTCTATGTTTTTAGCCAGAAACTTCTTAAAGCTGTGATCATACTCTTTGATGATCTCATCAGCATTGCTGGGAGTTTCAGGGATTGTTTCCTTATGAGAGTTTTGCAATTGGTTTTCTAATTTTGAAATTTTATCTTTTAACTCAGAATTCTCCAATTTGAGACTCTCAATCTTATCAGAGTCAAAAGAAAGATTCCTTTTCAAGTTTCTAAATTTGACTCTGATCTACTGATACCTTTCCAGAATTTCATTAAGGCTTTTAGCTAGTTCAGCCTTAGTAAAGTTGATAGTAAAGTCAGGGAATACTTCTTCTGTATCTGATTTTGAGTCTGAACCAGACGCTTCACTGTCTTCAAAGACGTTTGCCATGAGAGCTATGTTTGCTCTTTCATCATCTGATTCTGAGTCAGCTTCAGATGTATCAGAATCATCCCATGTAGCCATGAGACTTTTCTTCTTTTCTTTGCCAAACTTCTTTTTGGGCTTCTCCTTCTGAATCTTTGGGCAATCACTTTTGTAGTGCCCTTGCTCGTTACACTCATAGCAGATGATGTCTTTGTTGTTTGGCTTTCTGTATCCTGAAGAGCCTTCAGATCTTTTATGTCCAGAGGAGGATTCTGATCTTCTGTATATGGAGGAAGATTCATTTTGATTTTCTGATCTTCTGGGATTCCTGAACTTCCTTTGCCTATGCTTCCACAGTTGGTTCACCCTTCTGGAGAGAAGAGACAATTCATCTTCTTCTGATGAGGATCCATCAAAGGTTTCTTCCTCAGCCTGCAAAACTTTGGACTCATATTTTATGTTAGATTTTAAAGCTAATGGCTTACCTTGCTTTTGAGGTTCATCTGCTTCTAGCTCTATCTCGTGACTTCTGAGGGGGCTAACAAGTTCCTCTAGAGAGATTTTGTTGAGATCCTTGGATAGCTTAAGCGCTGTGACCATTGGCCTCCACTGTTTTGGCAAGCTTCTGATGATCTTGTTAACGTGATCAGCAGTGGAATATCCTTTGTCAAGAACTTTTAGACCAACAACAAGAATTTGGAATCTTGAAAACATAGCTTCTATTAATTCACTATCTTCCATCTTGAATGCCTCATACTTCTGAATGAGCGCAAGGGCTTTTGTTTCTATGACTTGAATGTTTCCTTCATGCGTCATTCTTAGAGAATCAAACATATTCTTGGCAGTTTCTTTGTTTGATATTTTCTCATATTCTGAATATGAGATGGCGCTGAGAAGAATTGTTCTAGCCTTGTGATGATTTCTGAACTCACGCTTTTACTGATCAGACATCATTTTCATGTCAATCTTCTGACCACGTCCATCCACTGGGTGCGTGTATCCATCAGTCACCATGTCCCACAGATCAGCATCATGGGCCAGAAAGAAACTCTTAATTCTGTCTTTCCAGTAGTCAAAGTTCTCTCCATCAAAGACTGGAGGTTTTCCACTGAATCTGTCCATTTCTTCATTGTTGTCATTGTTGATGTTTTGACTTGGTCATGCCATTGTGTTTTTATGACGCTGGATCTTGTACTGACACGGTTAAGTGTTAAAGCTCAGAACCAGGCGCTCTAATGTCAATTGATGATGAGAAAAACACAAGAAGGGGGGGTGAATTGAAAAACTTAAATAAAAAGGCTTAACAACACAATATTTTTATCCTGGTTCGTTTGATCTCAAACTACTCCAGTCCACCCGTCAAGGTGATTTCTCCTCTCTCCAACGAGGTCTTAATCCACTATTCTCAAAGGATTATAACAGCTACTTTAACAACTATTAAAGTCTTCTTGAGTACAACCACAATCCGGTTAATCTCAAGGAACTTCTTTTACAAAAGATTGAACAAGTGTGTGTTGTTGTTTTCTTACAAAACTGTATATCACAACTGTGACAATTACACAAAATAAGCTTGGAATAAATTGAATTTGCTAAAGCTTTGAATATGCTTGGTTTGAATAGCTTGTCAAATTGATGAGTGCGTACGTACGTGCTTCTTTTCACAAGCAGACCTGTTTATATAAGCAAGCAAGGACACGTTGTCCATAAAGCGGGTTTAATGATAATAATGCACTTTCCTTTTGTAGAAGATCTTTGTCTGAAGAAAGCCGTTAGCATTTAATTATGTCTTGAATAACCAGTAACGCTTCAGAGTCTTCTTTGATGTATCTGCTGATAATGCTTCAGAGTGTTGATGACTTGGTAAAGATGTATTTGATCAGAGTCAGAGTGTATTTGTTTAGGCGCAGATTCTAGTCATCAAGCTTCAACGTATAATCTGGTAGCTTCAGTGTATAGCACATATTTCTGATCTTTTGATGTTGATTCCATTTTGATGCTGATTCCATCAGAACTTCTGCATATACAAAACATAATTTCTAAGGAGCATAATTGTTCTTTGTATATATCTTTGAAATAATTTATTCTTTGTATTTTGTTATCATCAAAGCTCTAATCAAGGGTTGTAGAATCAAACTATGTTCTAACAATCTCCCCCTTTTTGATGATGACAAAAACCATATTTTTCAATAAAGAATAAAGAATAAAAGGTATAGAATTAAGAAGAAAAACTCCCCCTGAGGTGATTGCTTCCCTTTAATTCCATGAGTCTTTGAGCATCAGAATCTAACTGTATCTTTCATCAGAGCTTTGTACCTGTTCAAGCTTTTCAGAAGAGAGAAATTAAGTTGATCAGAATGTTTGAGACTTATGTCTCAGTAATCCGTTATTGAAAATATCTTATTCTTTCTCCCCCTTTTTGTAAGTTATCAAAAAGAACATATAATCAGATAAAAAAAGAGGTTATATTAAAATCAGAATCAATGATAATAAGTTACAGATGAACAAATTTTAAAACAAAGGAAAATCTAAGAGGGAGGAGGAAGACGCGTGAACAAAGCTTCCAACAAGCCCTTGATCTGGATGTTGGTTTCCTCTTGTTTGGTTAACATGCTCTTGATTTCCGAAATTTTGTCGTCCTGTTTATCCATCCTTTCCTGCATAAGAATATCAGATCTCTTCACTTCTTCCAGAGTATGTCGTTCATAGGAGGAAGCTTGAGAATCTTCAGTAACTGGATGCTTCTCAGAGCATTCTGCAATGTCATCTTTTTGACCCAGTTCTTCTGCAGGTATCATCTGTTCTTGAGCAGCAGACAGCGTAAGATCTTCTGACTCTGGTTGAACTTTGTCTGCTGGACGATGTTCTGACTAGGGAGCATTGTCCAGAGGGAGAACTTCTTCCTTGAGCAGCTGGCTCAGAACTTGATCTTCAATTACTTTTAGCAGATTACTGAAGTTTTGTTGTACTTGTTCATAGCTTTGTTCTTGCATCTTATGAGTTTCAGAACATACCCATTTTCTGAAACTTGTCCAAAGATAATCTAATGCAGCAGGATCAATCATCTCAAGACTAGCTTGCTTCAGGGAAGTTATCCACTTCTGTATTTCTGTTTCAAATATCAATAGACTGGTACCAACATCTGGTGTAGGTTCAGAGGGTTTTGATTTTGGAATGGCTGTTTTGTGGGTTATGGCAGCAAGGCGTTCAAAAACAGTTAAATCAATGACAGTTTTTGCATTGTCATTTGGATTGTTCTTTGGTGAGGGAGTGGGAGAGTCTGGAATGATTATTGGACTAGTTGGGGAGCTTGGTGGAGTTGATTCTAGTGAAGAGGGAATTTGGGGAATATCCAGAATGGTCAGGGGCATACGAATGGCCAGAGGTTCAGTGATTCCAGGAATGGGAATGGGATCAGAATCAACAGTTTGGTTGGATTGAACGTGATTGGGTTCTGGTTCACGGGATTCAGAGGGTTGGACCTCAGAAGTTTGAACTTCTAGTTGGATTAGTTCAGGTTGTGGAGAAGGTGGATGAATTTCTGGTTGAGGAGATGGAGGTAGTGGTATTTCTGGTTACGGAGAGAGGGGAATTTCTGGTTGTGGTGCTTCTGAGGTGGTTTCAGATTTTGGATTTTCTGGTATGGGAGCAGAAATATGCTGGTAAAAGGTTTCAATATCTGATAGAACTTTTGCAAGTTCTGGTTGAGTTGTTTCAATATTTTGATTGATAGGTAGGGAGTGAGATCCTCTAAGAGTTAAAGTTTCTGAGGGGTCAAACTCAATGTCAAAATCATCAAATGTTTGTGGGGTAGGAATTTCTGATTGGGTAGGAATAGGTACAGATGTTGATACAGATACTGAATCTAAAACAGTTACAGAAGAAGGATTACCTCTCTTTTTAGCTGCTTTAGGAGTCCGCTGGGATGATCCTTCTGCTGTAGCCTTCCTTTTCTTGTTCTTCTTCAGCACAACTTCTGGAGCCTACTGCTGTAGATCCTGAATGTTTAAATCTGGAGTTGTACCATCTGCCTTGCATGCATCCAGATATCTGACTATAATCTCAGGCTTGGAATCAATTTCTGAGAACATGGGAAAGTCATCCAGAGGGATTCTTCTGCTGGAGATTGTTGCAAAATAAGTGACACTGGGTTCCTTCTTGATTTTCTCAATAATCTTCATCTTCTTTAGATTCTTCGCATTCAAAGGCTTTCCAACAGTTGCCTCTAAAGTGCTGATTTCATGTGCTTCTGTTAGATGTTCTATCAGCCTATTCTCTGTCAGAATATCTGATATGAGCCTTCCAAGGGGTATCCAGTCCCTTTTAGTGCGCTCCTCTTATCTAGTATCATTAACACTGGTCCTCAGATGATTGAACAGCAAATGAGCCAGATTCACCTTAGTCTTCTGGGAGATGAAGTAGATCAGAAACTGCTGATCAATGTTGATGTAGTCAGGAGAGCTGGTTGGCTTCCTGTGGTTTATGCATCCCAGAATAATCTTAGCCCATATTCTGTGATGGTCTTTCAAATCCCTTATCTTGCAGGAGGGAAGACCCAGAGTGATGATTTCTCTAGTAATTACAGCGACAGCAACACATCTTTCAGCCATGTCTGTGCATCTTACGCCACCACCATTGTAACCTATCAATCTTGCAATAAGGTCTTCAGTTATGACTATCTTCTTCCCCATTATATATGAAGTAACTTGATGGTTGGAGGATGAAGCATGAATCCAAAATTCCTTCACAAGGATTGGGAATGTTGGACCTACCAGACAGTCAAAATACCTGTTCCATGCTTGAGCCTTTACTTCTTCAGAAAGGTTGAACCCATTTTCTTGAAGACTGTTAAAGTCCACAATCAATTTTGAGAGTACTTCTAGGTTGTTAATGAGCGTGAGAAGAGTTCTGAATGGTTCTTCATATTGTTCTGTGGTTTCTGTTCTCTGAGTACTGGAAGTTGGGTTTCTTGAGGAAGCCATGTTCACACAGAAAATTTGAGAAGAAAATGAAAGGGTTTTGAAAACGAATGCAAGCTGAAAACAATTAGATTGTAGAGAAAGTGAAAGTGAAAGAGTGTAAAGAATGAGAAATGTGTTTAAATAGATTTTGAAAACGTAAACTGCAAGAGAGAGAAATAAATTTTAATGATTATAAGCATTAATGACAGCTGATTTTGGGAGATTCAGAAAGATATTGGAACGGTTACCCATGACATGTGTCTCAATGCATCCAATCAGCGCTTTTGTCCTTTCAGAAAAGTGAACGCGTGTTCAGCCTCAGAAGGTAGCTGATGAATGGATGACAAATGTTTGCTTATGTGAACAACACACTTCTATCCTTGAAATGAAACACTCATATCTTCATGGATAGATTCTGATACAATCTGGACTTCTAAAATTCTGAAGGAAGGTTGATCAGCAGTTCACAGAAAATAACAAAAATTCTGAGGATTAAGATATGTAAATAAATCAGTTTATTCTGTGCAGAGCTTCATGCTGATATGTTTCAGAATGAAGTTAAACCTATCTTCAGAAAGAGGTTTTGTAAAGACATCAGCCCATTGATGGTCTGTGTTAATGAATTTTAAATTGAGAATACCTTTCTAAACATAGTCCCTAATAAAATGATGTTTTATTTCTATATGCTTAGCCCTAGAATGCAAAATAGGATTTTTACTGAGACAAATAGCAGAAGTATTGTCACAGAGGATAGGGATGTTACTCTCAAATATATTAAAGTCCTCAAGTTGACTTTTCATCTAGAGAATTTGCGTGCTACATCCAGTTGCTACTATGTTGTTCAACTTCTGCTGTTGATAGAGCTATTGTGGATTATCTTTTGCTGGACCATGAGATCAGATTTTCTCCCAGAAATTGACAGCTTCCAGAAGTGCTTTTACGTTCAACTTTGTCTCCAGCAAAATCAGCATCACAGTATCCTACTAAGCTGTAATCACTTGATTTTCTATAAAACAAACCCAGATTAGCAGTACCTTTCAGATACTTGAAAATTTGCTTAACTGCTGTTAAGTGAGATTCTCTAGGATCTGATTGGAATCTAGCACAAATGCAAACACTGAATAGAATGTCAGGCCTTGAAGCCGTCAGATAGAGAAGAGAACCAATCATAGCTCTGTAGACCTTCTGTTCTACCTTTTTACTTACCTCTTCTTTTTCCAGAATGCACGTGGGATGCATTGGAATCCTTGATGGCTTACATTCTGAGAGATCAAATTTCTTCAGAAGTTCTCTGACATATTTGCTCTGATGAATGTAAGTTCCTTCTGGAGTTTGATTAATCTGAATGCCCAGAAAGAATTTTAGTTCCCCCATTAGGATCATCTCAAATTCTGTCTACATACATTTAGCAAACTCTCTTCCCAGAGAGGGTTTAGTGGATCCAAATATAATGTCATCAACATAAATCTGACATACTAAGATGTCATTCTTAACTATCTTACAGAACAAGGTTGTGTCCACTTTCCCTCTGGTGAATTCCTTTTCTAACAGGAAGTTACTTAGTCTTTCATACCAAGCTCTGGGGGCTTGTTTCAGACCATAGAGTGACTTCTTTAGTTTGAAAACATATTCTGGATTTTTGGAACTTTCAAAACCAGGGGGTTGGTGCACATAAACCTCTTCTTCTATATAGCCATTTAAGAATTCAATCTTGACATCCATCTAATACAGAGTGATGCCTTTATTAACAGCAAATGAAATTAAAAGTATGATAGATTCTAACTTGGCGACTGGAGAAAAGGTTTTTGTATAGTCTATCCCCTCTTGCTGACTATAACCTTGTGCTACCAGTCATGCTTTGTTTCTGATGACTTCACCTTGTTCGTTCAGTTTGTTTTTGAACACCCATTTTGTACCAATGCCGTTGAATCCTTTTGGTTTGGGAACCAAATCCCGTACGTCATTTCTTGTGAATTGATTTAGCTCCTCTTGCATTGCCAGAATCCAGTCATTGTCCAGAAGTGCGTCATCAATTGTTGTTGGTTCAATCAAAGAGACCAGTCCTATGAGGGATTCTTCAGAGTTTCTGAAGGTAGATCTTGTTCTGATTGGATCTTCCTTCCTTCCTAAGATTGTTTCTTCTGGGTGATCAATGCTGCTTCTGGATGGTCTTTTCTGGAGTTGATCAACAGAAGGTGTTGGGTTGCTTGCAGTGACTCTTTCTGATGTTGAGGGAGTGTCTCTGTTGAGAGCCTCTGAGTTGTCTTCAGTACCCGTGAGTTTAACTTCCATACCTGCAAGGAATTCATTATGCTTTGACTTTTGAGAGTCAAGCTTATCATCAAACCGAACACTGATTGACTCTTCAACAATCTGTGTTTTTGTATTGTATACTCTGTACCCTCTTGAGCATTCAGAGTATCCTAAAATAATGCACTTTTATGCTTTAGAGTCAAACTTGTTTAAATAATTTTTTGTATTCAAAATAAAACATGTACATCCAAATGGGTGAAAATAAGAAATGTTGGGCTTTCTGTTCTTCCACAATTTATATGGAGTCTTTTCCAGAATAGGTCTTATGGAGATTCTATTCTGAATGTAACACGTTGTGTTTATTGCTTCTGCCCAAAAGATCTTAGCAACGTTAGTCTCGTTGATCATGGTTCTGGCCATTTCTTACAATGTTCTGTTCTTTCGTTCTACAACTCCATTTTGCTGGGGAGTTCTAGGACAAGAGAAATCATGCAAAATGCCTTTTTCATTAAAGAATAATTCAAAATCTTTATTTTCAAATTCTCCACCATGATCACTTCTAACTTTGACGATTCTAAGATCCTTTTCATTCTGAACTTGGTTGCAGAAGGTAACAAACACAGAGTGTGACTCGTCCTTGTGTCTTAAGAACTTTACCCATGTCCATTTGCTATAGTCATCTACGATTACTAACCCATACTTCTTGCCACTGACTGAAGCCATTTTTACTGGTCCAAGTAAGTCAATGTGCAGAAGTTCTAATGGCTTAGAGGTGGAAACAACATTTTTGGATTTGAAAGCAGGTTTTGCAAACTTGCCTTTCTGACATGCTTCACACAGAGCATCTGAATTGAACTTCAAGTTAGGAAGTCCTCTGACCAGATTGAGTTTGTTAATCTGAGATATTCTTCTCATACTAACATGTCCCAATCTTCTGTGCCAGATCCATTGCTCGTTGTTAACTGACAGAAGACATTTTACATTCTGACTTTTCAGTTCAGAAAGTTTGATTTTATAAATGTTGTTTTTCCTCTTTCCATTAAATAGGATAGTCCCATCTTTCTGACTAACAGCTTTGCATGAATTTTGATTGAAGATTATATCATAACCGTTATCACTTAATTGACTTATGGATAACAGGTTATGCATTAATCCATCAACTAATAAAACATTACTTATAGAGGGAAGATTTCCATTACCTACTGTTCCAGAGCCAATAATCTTTCCCCTTTGATTGCCTCCAAAGCCTACGTGGCCTCCAGGCTTAATTTCCAGGCTTTGGAACATATGCCTTATTCCCGTCATGTGTCGTGAGCAGCCAGAGTCCAGGTACCATGATTGGTGTCTTTGCTTTGCTGCTAAAGATATCTGCCACATGTATTATTTTAACCTTAGGTACCCACATTTTCTTGGGTCATAATTTGTTAGTTTTACCAAAACTCTAGTTGAATTTTGGTTTGACAGAGTAATCACTACTTGTATATTTTATGTCATGTGTGTGCCCATATATAAAGTGTGAATCAAGTGGAGTAGGTTTTATAACTAAATCCATGGCATTTTTTGGTGTAGGAACCTTACCTTGATATCCTATCCCTTTTCTGCCATTTCTGCTAACTCCATAGATCATTGAAGCCATTTTGCTTCTGTCTAAGTTTTTAGCCAGAAACTTCTAAAAGTTGTGATCATACTCTTTGATGATCTCATCAACATTGCTGGGAGTTTCAGGGATTGTTTCCTTATGAGAGTTTTGCAATTGATTTTCTAATTTTGAAATTTTATCTTTTAACTCAGAATTCTCCAATTTGAGACTCTCAGTCTTATCAGAGTCAGAAGCAAGATTCCTTTTCAGGTTTCTGAATTTGACTCTGATCTGTTGATACCTTTCCAGAATTTCATTAAGGCTTTCAGCTAGTTCAGCCTTAGTAAAGTTGATAGTAAAGTCAGGGAATACCTCTTCTGTATCTGATTCTGAGTATGAACCAGACGCTTCACTGCCTTCAGAGACGTTTTCCATGAGAGCTATGTTTGCTCTTTCATCATCTGATTTTGAGTCAGCTTCAGATGTATCAGAATCATTCCATGTAGCCATGAGACATTTCTTCTTTTCTTTGCCAAACTTCTTTTTGGGATTCTCCTTCTGAAGCTTTGGGCAATCACTTTTGTAGTGCCCTTGCTCGTTACACTCATAGCAGATGATGTCTTTGTGTTTTGGCTTTCTGTATCCTGAAGAGCCTTCAGATCTTTTGTGTCCAGAGGAGGACTCTGACCTTCTGTATCTGGATGAAGAATCATTTTAATTTTCTGATCTTCTAGGATTCCTGAACTTCCTTTGCATATGCTTCCACAGTTGGTTCACCCTTTTGGAGAGAAGAGACAGTTCATCTTCTTCTGATGAGGATCCATCAGAGATTTCTTCCTCAGCCTGCAAAACTTTAGAGTCAGATTTTCTGTTAGATTTTAAAGCTAATGGCTTACCTTGCTTTTGAGGTTCATCTGCTTCTAGCTCTATCTCGTGACTTCTGAGGGAGCTGACAAGTTCCTCTAGAGAGATTTTGTTGAGATCCTTGGATAGCTTAAGCGCTATGACCATTGGCCTCCACTGTTTTGGCAAGCTTCTGATGATCTTCTTAACGTGATCAACAGTGGAATATCCTTTGTCAATAACTTTTAGACCAGCAACAAGAATTTGGAATCTTGAAAACATAGCTTCTATTGATTCACTATCTTCCATCTTGAATGCCCCATACTTCTGAATGTTCGCAAGGGCTTTTGTTTCTTTGACTTGAATGTTGCCTTCATGCGTCATTCTCAGAGAATCAAACATATTCTTGGTAGTTTCTTTGTTTGATATTTTCTCATATTCTGAATATGAGATGGCGCTGAGAAGAATTGTTCTGGCCTTGTGATGATTTCTGAACTCACGCTTTTGCTGATCAGACATCATTTTCCTGTCAATCTTCTGACCACGTCCATCCACTGGGTACGTGTATCCATCAGTCACCATGTCCCACAGATCAGCATCATGGGCCAGAAAGAAACTCTCAATTTTGTCTTTCCAGTAGTCAAAGTTCTCTCCATCAAAGATTGGAGGTTTGCCACTGAATCTGTCCCTTTCTTCATTGTTGTCATTGCTGATGTTTTGACTTGGTCCTGCCATTGTGTTTTTCTGACGCTGGATCTTGTACTGACTCGGTTAAGTGTTAAAGCTCAGAACCAGGCGCTCTGATGCCAATTGATGATGAGAAACACACAAGAAGGGGGGGTTGAATTGAAAAACTTAAATCAAAAGGCTTAACAACACAGTATTTTTATCCTGGTTCGTTTGATCTCAAACTACTCCAGCCCACCCGTCAAGGTGATTTTGCCTCTCTCCAACGAGGTCTTAATCCACTATTCTCAAAGGATTAAAACAGCTACTTTAACAACTGTTAAAGTCTTCTTGAGTACAACCACAATCCGGTTAATCTCAAGGAACTTCTTTTACAAAAGATTGAACAAGTGTGTGTTGTTGTTTTCTTACAAAACTGTATATCACAACTGTGATAATTACACAAAATAAGCTTTGAATAAATTGAATTTGCTAAAGCTTTGAATATGCTTGGTTTGAATAGCTTGGCAAATTGATGTAAAGGGAAGGTATTAGTACCCTAAACATCTATGGTACTCCGCATGAACCTCTTTGTAAAATCTATATATTTTGGCTATAAAATGTTGTGTGTAAAATAGATGGTGGAGATGAGAGAAGAAATATATTTTTTATGATTTTTTCACCCGCCGCGGTTGTGAACCTTTAGTGCCTACGTACCACCTTTCATGCAATATGGGATCAGGGTACACGTAGTTCCTCTTTAAAAAAAAATTTAAAACACAAGTGTGTTGGTTAATTTTATGAGATAAGACATCATCGTCATTGTCCGTGTGGAAAAACATACTTACTACCCACAATAATGAGAAAGGAGAATTTGTATCATCTCAAAGTGGAGGATATGGCTTGGATTTTAAAATCAATAATGCCTCACTCAACGCACAAGTGGAAAATATATCTCTTCACTACATATTGTAGAAGTATAGTTGTTTGCATCAATACAAGGATTGACAAGAGTCTAATATTTTGAGAAAAGCTTTAAAGATAAGAGCCAAAATGGAAAAATGGTTTGAAATGAGATTGATTGACTTTTATTCTTCTCACAAAAAATGTCAAGGTATTGTTAAGTTGATTGAAATTTATTTATCAAAGTGGTTTTGAAAATGCATGGACATAAGTCCAAGTTTATTATGAAAGTGATTCAAGTTTGAAAACAAGAAGATCTTTCAAAAGGAGGGGGGAGATTTTTGAAATTAAAGAAGATGGGAGGAGAAGAAGAGACTATCCTAAAGCATAAGGTAAAAGCTAGGGATAAGAACCATCTAACCAACAAAAAGCCAATACTTGACATTATGAGCCAAGATAGAATTCCTATTCTTTGGATTGAAACCAAGCAAGCAAAGATACTAGACCTCTTATGAGAACAAAACTTCAATTGTATTAGGTCTTCAAAAAAATTGGGCAGAGTAACGGTTGTATACGGGTGAATGCCATACTACAAACAAAGTATGTAATCACAATAACCTGCACACAAAACACACAAAACAACCCAATTTCTTGAGGTAAACCTCAAGAACTCCAGACAAAATATCAATCAAGGTCACAAGGTCTCCAACATAGGCCAATGTTTCTAATCCTAAGTCCAAGAAGTCTCATACTCCATAATGCCTAGGATAGTAACCAAATAGTCCAAGTACCATTATTTTTTTTTATGGTTTATGTTGATTATAAGGTGTCTTAGAAGAAAAAAGAAAAGGCTCAAGTGAGCAAAGATGAAGATAGAATGAAATATAAATGCTTAAAAGTAAATGGTGCATAAAGCATAAAAAATAAAGGGGCATAAAGTAAAAAACAAAAGGGTAAAATCAATTATTAGTGATTAGTGGTTAGTTGGATGATCATCTTAAAACTTGCATTTGGAACTCATTAGAGGATTGGTAGAACCAAAGACTCCACACAACAAGTTGCATTTTCTTTTTGTCAAGTATATCATCCATTTGAAATCCTCAAAAGTACCATTCAATGATCAACGATGTTTATGTGATCCGCATTGACCAAAAGTCTTGTAGATCCATTAGAGGATTGGTAGAACCAAAGCCTCCACACAATGAATCTCAAGGTTATTGGATCAAAGAGATCAAATTAACATACTTGGGTTTGCAAACATAGGTTTGGGCCACGAGTGATCATTTATTTGAATCGGGACAAAATTTAGCGCTATGTTAAGCAATCTTAAGTGGACTTATATAGAAGTCGCACCTATTTTGAGGCCGGTCAATAGCAATCTATGCACCATTTGTTTTGAGACATGATATAGAGATCATGCTCCAATAACACTTAATGCAATGAGAAAGGGACAAGATGAAAAGGGGTGGGAGAGAATATACAAACCACATTTGAATTAAATTTAAATCAAACTATTATTAAAATCATTCATTCATTTTTGTGGAATTAGAGTCAACACCATGGATCCAATGATGTTAACAAGTTCATGACCAAAAATTCAATCCAAGATCTACCAGAAAATAATCACAAAATAATATTGCATTTAATATATACATTAAAAAGGATTTTAAAAATGTTTTTAAATAGAAATAATAGATAAAAATATCAACTATATTCAAATTAATCAAGAAATAAAAAGTAAGACCATAAAAAAATCAGAAATGAACTAAAATGATCTTATAAAATTTTTGGTAATTTTTTAAAGTCATAAACTATTTTTAAAAATAAAAGAAATGAGTAAAATAAACCAAAAATGATAAAAAATAAACAAGGTCACCAATATTTGTCACAATATCATTGGATCATTCCATAATTTTTTCCAAAATTTGAAAAT
Organism: Vicia faba; assembly: GCA_948472305.1. Classification (NCBI taxonomy): domain Eukaryota; kingdom Viridiplantae; phylum Streptophyta; class Magnoliopsida; order Fabales; family Fabaceae; genus Vicia; species Vicia faba. The sequence continues at coordinate 143,961 of CATIWC010001097.1, forward strand.
GCATAAAAGTATTTTTAAACATTTAAAACAATTCAAATAAAGTGGAAATTTATAAAAAATATCAAAACACAAAATAAAATTGTGAAAAAATAAAAATCAGAAAGAGAAAAATCAAAAATAATTTTCATAATTTTTTCAGATTTTTTTTTACTAAAAATGAATTTTCTATGCTTTTTTGAAATTTAAAACAATTAAATATAAAAATCAGAAAAGAAAAATAAAGTCAAAAGTATGTGGACCATTGAATGAGAGTCAAAATGCGTTAGTAATCAAATCCAAAGGATCTGGTGCGCTGTGCATATCATGGTCATTAGTGAATAAAGCACTGAATCAAATGTAAATGAGAAATTCAAAAAATCCAAATGGCGTTGTTTCATTGGTTGAAGGATGACACGTTGGTCATCTTTAACCTCCAGCCAGTCCCAAAACCAGGTTGCTCAATCTGTAAAATTAGAGCATGAGACCTATGCCATTCGCTTCGTCTCTTCAAGACGAAGACGTCCAAACCTTCGTGATAAATTTATATAAATTGTAGCTCAAGCAATTTGGAAAGAAAGATTTGAAAAGGGATTTGAAATTTCATAGTTAAAATAAGTTTCCAGATGAAAGTAAGTGTTGCGACTAGAACCAGGGAAATTAGAGCATCACAATGATATCAATGTTTTGAAGAATTGATGAAGAAATCTACCTATTAAAGTTGAGTTGCATAGCTCTGAAACTGGACTTCTATGGAGCAATATAGAGCATGATTCTTAAATGTAATTATATGGTTAGATTCAGGGAAGATCAAGGAAGGTAAATTGATAGAAAAATAGGATTGAAAAAGGCTTGAAACTAGATTTCGAAGTTGCAGAATTTTGAGTTATTGAACAAGTTTGGCAGGGTGATTCTGGCTATCCAAGCTTGAGAAAATGAATTCGGGATGACCCTCTATTTATATGGAATCAAATGGAATGTCCAAGCGTGTGAAATTATGAAGTTTGTAGGGAAATCGTGTGAAGTTGCAAACAAGAAATGTGTGACTTCCAATTTGATCAAAACTCATCCAAAACACGCGTTTTGTTGTGCTAATCACTTCTGGAAGTTCACTAAACATGTTTAGAGGCAAAAACACGCAGAAACATAGTGTTTAGAAGCTAAACCAATGATTTCAAATTCTGACTTATGAAGAAACTTCAGTTCCAAGTTACCAAGTTCAATCCAATGGCATTCTCAGCTCAAGGGGTCTTAAGGCATGATTCTTGATGCTTTAGAAAGATGAGGTTACAATATTTGCAATGGAAAAATAATGGACTCAAATGGATGATTGAGCTGAAAGTTGCAGTGAGTCAAAGTTGGAGGAAAAAGGTTGACTTTCCATACTTAGAAATATTTCAAGTTTTTTCTTCTAAAGTGACCTATAATGTTTTGCATACAAACATGGCCTTCCTCTTGGAATTTTCTCTTGACCCAAAAAGATGGGATGAAATAGACCTCTTGAATGAAATTTTGAAACTTGAACCATTCAAAATATCCAAAAAATGATAGGGTTATGGATTGTTGAAGTTGGCAAAAAATCATGAAATGACATATAATCTTTTGTATCCTTAGGGCATCTTCCATCCATTTTCTCACTTTGCACATAAAATAAGGAATAAAGTTCACATCCTGAAGATCATTGTGGAAAAAGAGCAGGCTCAAGGTGATAAAAATGGACCAAGTTATGATCATTTGAAGTCACACATAGGAAAATTGGGGTTCATCTGGAGGACTTGTAATCTTTCTTCATCATCAACTTTCTTCCACATGAAAACTCCTTTAAACTTTTGAAGTGATTTGTTATTAACCATTTGAAGACAAGGATGTTTTTTGAATCACTCAAAAATACCAAAATATGAGCAAGATATACTTCTTTGAAGTTGAAAACCCTAGCTCCTAGATCAAGAAAATGCTTTGAGGAACTTTGACAATTTTGAACAACCTTCTTGTACCAATACTTTAGCTTTGTAAATATAAGTTGTTGAGGATGATAATGAGAACTCATAGCAACCACAAACATTTCCATATCCTGAGAATTGAGAGAAATATGCACTTGTGACCAATGGGAACAAGGCCTTGTCCAATCATGACAACTTCTCCAATCAACCCCTTGTACTTTTGAATAAATATTGATAACTTTGTAATGTGGTGAACCAAAATAACCTTTCCATTCCATTTCCTACAAAACAAATCCAATGGTGAGGTTTGAAATTCTCAAGCTTTATTGACTAGGGCATGGAAATAAACTTATGAACCCATGTAGCAACTTGCTGAATCTCATTGCCTTTACCTACATGAGTAACAAGCAAGACAAACCAACATTGAATTTTATTAATTACATGAATAAATCAATAAAAAAATATTCATGATCATAAAATAAAATAATTCAAGGTGCTTGGTGATTCCTCAAAGAGCATAGCTAAATATAGGGAGGGGAACCAAGAATCCTAATGTGATCTTGTGATGATATCAACATGGTATGATGAGGAGATCTTAGGGGCAAAAATTAGGGTAAAACATTAGGCCTATATGCTAATCATGTTTAAGTGGAAATCACGCACAAATTTGGTGATTATAAATCATATTATGGAAATTTCAATTTGACTGTAAGTGAAACTTCAGTTCTAAGGTACCAACTTTGAATCCATGACGCACATAGCTCAAAAGGCTTTATGACATGATTCTAGAAGAATTTGAAAGACAAGGTCACAATCTCTATAATATGTCAAGAAAGAATCCATTTGTATAATTGAGATAGAAGTTATGTCCTCTTGAAATCTTGAAAAACAAACTGATTTTTGTACTTATAAATATTTGTTAGTGTTGAACTTCAAAATGACCCATAATATTCTTCAAAATTACACGACCTTCCACTCAAAATTTGGTCTTGATATATGAAGATGAAATAAAATAGACCTCTTTAATTGAATTTTGAAATTTAGATCACTCAAAAATCATAAAAATTGAAAGAGTTATGGTCTTTGGAAGCTGGTGAACAAATTTGAGAAAATTCACAAAAGACATATAATATTTTCAATTCTTCAACAACTTTCCAAGCATTTTAAAGTCTTGCACATTGAAACAAAGATGTAGTAGACATACAAAATATTATTATGGAAAATTAATGGGATCATGGAAATAAAAATTGACCAAGTTATGATCATTTGAAGTCAAACCCTAAGATTCAAAGGCTTTTCAAAGAGACTTGTAAGCTTTCTCAACCATTAGTGATCTCCCATTCAAAATTTGCCTTAGATCCCTGAAGAGGACTTGTTAAGGACTCTTTAAAGAGAATCATGACTTTAGAGTCAATCAAAAATATCAAAAAATAAGCAAGATAAGGTCCTTGGAAGTCAACAAACCTTAGCTTAGAGAGTGTCAAAATGACTTGAAACCCCTTTCAACTTTTGATGATTTTTCTTGCACAATTGGATCTTGTCATGTGAAGAGAAGTTAGTGTAGATGGTGATAAGAAACCATATAAAAAGGAACCAACTCAAAATGTTGAAAATTTAGAGAGTTATCCACTTATGATTACTGAATCAAGCACTTGCTTAATTAGATCAAACTAGTTGAATCAACCTTGAATCTTTTTGAAATTTATTTGAAAAATAGAGCATGATGGATCACAATAGGCCTTGAAATGATGTTGTCTTGAAGCCAACTCAAATATGGAGCTTAAGTCTCAATGAAGTTTGTTGAATAAGGCATGGAAATAAACACAAGAACCTATGAATCTTCTAGATGAATACCACCACCACTTTGAGGAAAGTTTGATCTAAATAAAGTGAGAGAAATATTTGAACCACAAATATTTGATATGATAGAAATAGATTTGAAACTTGAGCTCTTTCAATCCATTTGATAACCATTTGATTGAATACCAACCCTTAAACCCTAGGTTATATGGTGAGATGAGTGCAATTGTGATCGCCTATAATATGAACATTTTAAGAAACATATATACATATCTTGATGTTAGTACTTAAAACACATATACAAGATACACAATTCAAGGTGCTTGGTGATCCCTCAAGAGCAAACTTAAAGATAGGATGAAGTAGAAGGAGAGAACCAACCCTAATGTGTGATCTTGATGTATTGATGATGTGAGTTGATGAGAGATCTTAGGGGGAAAATTGGGGTAGAACAACTGCCCTTATTTAAGTGTCTTCTATCCAGAGATACGAAGACTAAAATCTTTGTCTCGACGCGATTGAAGATACTTAAATACAAAACAAATCCTATTTTTTCCCTAATATGACATGCAATGGTTATGATTATGAATGCAAATGACCAACTCCAAAGGTGACACAGAACATCACCAGGGAATCATAAAAATAAAACCAACAGACCAAAAAGAGAGTTCGACCAGGAAAATAAATCATTGGGAAACAACACGACTCTGGGGATGTCTATAAAAAGGTAAATCCAAAACCATGATCAAAAAATCCAAATTCATAATAATATTTCAACAACGGAAACTCTTAACAATGGAAGCAACAAATTATCAAGGAGGTAACCATTATGCAAAGTTATCAAGTCGACTGGAGGAAAGAAACTCAACTCCGATGGGGAAAAGAAGACTCAACTCTATTGGGGTAAAGCCCAAAGAGGAGATAAAGCATCATCAACTCAACCAATAAAGAAAAAGAAATGGGTAACAACAATCGATAAATAAATATGAAATACACACTCATAGAAGATATGGCAAAAAGAGAGTAACATCTACTCACAGGAGATCGTGAATTAACAAACCAAAGGACGCCAATAGAAACAATAAGATAATTTCGACTCAGAGATGACGATAACATCAATATTGAGGTAGGTAACGAAATGATTGATGTGATACGGTGGCAGAACTGACTGTTAAATACTGGTTTTGCATTTTGTATTCGCAAATGTGCGGTAAGCAAGAGTCGCCACCGACTTTTCTTTTATCCAAATTAAGGAAAGGGTGAAAAGAACAGAAAAAGACCTTTTCGAGATTTTGAGTAAGGGGGGTAGATTATGGAAAGGGAAGGTGTTGTCACCCTTTCCATCCGTAGTTTTCTACGGGCTCTTAGAGGTTTGCTCATTTTGAAATACCTTTGTGCTTTGTGTGTTTGAAATTTTTTTGAAAACACCTTAGTACGACGAAATTTATAATGTTTCTCGGGATAGTGGAGAAAGTATACAAAGTGTTTTAAAATTATTTTTTGAAAAGTAGTTTTTGTGTAAGTGCAAAATGTTTGAGCAAACTTCTAACAGCTATTTACTTTATTACCCGAAAAGGGTCGTTCTTTTCCTCTTTTCCTTTAGACAATGCTATCCTACTATTAGTGAGTAGGTAGCCTTATCGTTGGATGTTGAGGGATGATCGAAGGGACGTTACAGTCACGAAGGCAACTTGTGGAGATGCTTTAGAAATTTTCTTTTAGGGACTAGATCATTTACCGAAAGGCAACTGTAGGGTCATCGAGGGACTATGATCTTTTTTTATTTATGGGTCTTTGCTGAAGCGTTCCTGTCTCATGACTGTTTTATTTATTAAAGGCAACCAAAGTGGGATACCCTAGAGGTGTTTGTGTGCAATTGTGTTCAATTTTTTTATTTATCTTTTTGTTAAGTTTGCTAGCGTTTGATTATTAGTCTTATCATACACGCCTAATTACTAGCAGTTAATATATATTGCAGAATATTAAAGTGCAAGAATTTAAATCTATGATATTACAATGCTTTGGGGAGGGGATTTACACTGTTCAAGAATGAGGGGGATAAAGCAATAAATGTCCTAGTTTTAATCTATTACATCCAGTGGGCAGGTACATCAATAGTAAAAATACGAAATTAAATAAATGCGCATGAAATTGAAAATAACGTCTAACAATATCCTAAGAAATAAAAATCTTTTTGGTTGTTTTTTATTATGAAAAGAAAATTAAATCTGAATTAAGTCCTAAATTCTAATTTGTTTTAAGTTAAGAAAATGATTAAAATTAATTAATCAATTAATTAATTATTTAATTATTTAATTAAAATGTCTAAACCTAATTTTTATTTATTTAATGTCAAGTTGAATAGAAAAAGAGTCAATAAAGAAATGAAACAAAGAATAAAATACAAAAAGAAAAAGGGACTCCTTCGATTGCAAGGAGAATGGACTTTTCGATCCAGAGGGATGTTGTCCTTCGATTCTGTGAAGGGGATGGGATTTTTGATCCAGGAGGTATGTTACCTTTTTCGATCCAAGGAGGGAGTGGTTCTTCGAATTGAACCTACAAGGCAAATGCTGAAAAAAAATAAAGATGCAGGACTTGGGTATCGAACTCGGGTCCTTCTCCCTAATTCGAAGCTTCTGTCCTCAGGCCTAAGCTTATTTTGACTTGAAACGGGCTATGCCATGAGTTTCGAAAGGCAGATCATGTCATGCCTTTCAATGGCGTGATTTTATTCCTGCATGTTATCTTGTGTATGATATGCTCATATAAACATAAATGGTATTAGCAGCACATATATACCAATAATAGGTATTTAAAAGGATTACAAATACAATTTTGATTTGAGTAAGTCCTTACCAATTGGAGATGCTTCGACCTGAGCATGGATTGGCTTAGAACAGATTCTTGGGAATCTCAAGAACATAGATATATCCTTCGTCTGGATTGAGGGTGCCTGGAAAGAAAACTAGTCAGAATTTTGATCATGTCTATGGTGGTGTGAGTATTCTCTTTTTCTAGGCAATATCCCTTGTGCCTATTGCAACACTTGTGATCTCTTTATATAGAGGGGGTAGAGGGGACAAAAAGGAAAAGGTTTAAACAGACTTGATTATGTGTTTGAAAGCCATGAATGAATTTGTAACATTGGCCAAACACATGGGTGTAATACCCCAAATTTGTCCTACCCTTTTACTTTTATCTGGCTTATGCATTGTTACGTTTCTCATCCCATCTGCATGCCTTCCATTAGATCATTTAACACCTCATGCATCATTAACCAATAAAATTTTGGCATTGGATCATGGATTTCAAAGAGTTAGGGTTGTCGTATGGCTTCAAGGCTCTCATCTTTGCACAGGCTTGTTTCAAGTGATCTCTCCATCAATCATTTGTGTGAAGCTAGGGTTTTTCATGGACTTCTTTATCATCAAAGTTACAGGGCTATTCTCTTCTTCTCAGCATCAAGTTACAGGGCTATTCTCTTCTTCTCAACATCAAGATACAAGGTCTTCTCCATCCAATTTTATCGAGGGTCAATCTTTTGAATCAAAGATGTTGAGGAATTAGGGTTTCTTTGTGCTTTTAGGCTATCATCTTCATGCAAGCTTGGATCAACATGGTTCTTCATCGATCAGGGTTTGAGGGATTAGAGTTGGTTTTCATTGGGAATTTCCTCCTTTATCAAGAGACTCATTTTCATCAAAAGACGAAGTCATTCCTCCAGGTTACTTTAGGGTTGAAAGAGTTAGGGTTTACTTCCCTAATCGTGCAGGCTTGAATAATGGTTCCACGTGGATTTGTTCATTAATAAATTTCAAAGGGGTTTTATCATTACTTGAGGTGCAAGTTATCAGAGATATTGGTATGGTTATTGCAAACTAGAGTCTAGTAAGTTTTCTTAGTCTAAGAAAATTTAATTGGTATTTGGACCACATGGCTTTGGGTATTCAAGAGCTCTAGGTGCAAGCATTGAGTTAGAGGCTATTTGTATTCAATTATGGCATACGTAGATATTCGATTTAATATGAGAACATGGTCATAAAGTGAATTCAAGATACAAGGATAACATCATTTTGACTAAAAGAAGTTTCAAAGCCATTTCTTTGGATTACTCATCATGAAAGTGAAAGCAAACTTCTTTACAAAGCAAAAGAATTCATATTTTATGTTACATTCAATCATACCATTACAACTCCAAACCATCTAATTTCCAAAATAGAAGGAATTTACACAAAGAAAATGCACCGAATATTACAAAATTACAAATAAATCCAAGTCCCATGACCAAGCCTTTCCCAACTTTTCACATCATGAGTCGAGCCTCCATTTAACCTGATACTATTACTATGCCTTTTATTCAAGAGAATTCTTTAAGCCTTCTGTCGTTCTTCGAACTCTTCATAGCCTGCATCATTAAGGAAACCAATCTCAATTAGCCAAAGTTTGAATAGCCCTGCATCAATTGATAAGAAAGACCAGTTCGCTATGCATCCATAACAGAAGAACCTATAACCAATTCAGAACAACAATTCACACCAAATGAAAAAAAATAATAACTTCTAACTCTTGCTAATTTCCAGAATCCTAACCTGTAGAATTACTAACCAAACCTAAACAGAACAACTTTTCTAACCACTTTCCAAACACCCTGCATAATAAAAAGCCAACTCAGCTCCCTAACTGTTATCTCAAAAAACAAAAACCATATAACTAACCTTCAGTTTTAACCAACTGCTTCCAAACTGTTTCTAACTTCCAATTCAGAACAGTTTCCTAACCAACTTCCTAACTACCGTAACCGCTTTCTAACCAACCTCATTCATTCCCTAACCATCTTCTAATAGTTCAAACTACAAACATTTCAAACAGAACTCTAACAAACTCAAACAGAACCCCAACAAACTTTCTAACCATAACAACCTCTAACTATATGCTAGCAAAAAACTTCCAGCAGCTGGATAATAGAAAAGAAAAAGGAGAACAAGAAAGATCGACAAAAAAAGAAAAATTCACCATTCATTCTGCAACATTCTCTCGGTACTTCATCAATAACTCCTCTCATTTCTCTGTTTCGATCATCCATCATCTTCAACATTTATGTGAAGCAATTCTTCAATCCTCCACTGTAACAGCATCGTCTTCGTCTTCTTCAAATCTACAACCGTGCAACCACAACACATCACTACATTAACACATACAACTTTGCATCGGTATCACAGATCAACAATAACCGAATAATGCAAACGCAAGAGAATAATAATAGAAAGGAGGGAGAGAGAGATTTCACAAGAGGAAGAGAGAGGGTTCACGATACAGTAATAATAGGAAAAAAAACTCACTCCCTAATTCAACAGATCCAACAGCATATGCGTAATCAGAAAAAGTTAGATAAAAACTCACCTTCAGATTCATTCTTCATCTCCAGGATACTCACCTTTCAACCTCACTCCACCACTCTCTCTGCATTCAACTTCCATCACTCATCGCCGATTTTCATCTTCCCTGTAACTCTCATCTTCATCTTCATTCTTCAACACTCCTTGGAGAATCACCAAAAAGAAACCAGAAAAACTCTTGGTTCTCTCTCTACTTCAAGGATAATCTTCATCTTCTCTAATTTGTTCTTGAATTCTGAGAAGTATTTTCAAACTCCACAGTCCTTGAGGCTCTCTGTAAAACGTATTCATCATCATCACCAATCTTCAATCTTCAAAAAACCTAATATCGTCATCTTCATCACTGTATCATCAATCTGCAAATCGCATATTCAACAACATCGTCAGTTCTCTGCAAAATTTCTGTAAACTGTAACGCAACAACAACGTCTCACGCATCGCAACATATTAACAATGAAAAGCGCAAAAGCATAATCAAAGACATAAATAAGAAGAATAATAGAGTGAATAATTTACCTCTGGACTTCTCATCTTCGTCGTTGTGGAAGAGTCACCGGAGTTCTCCGATCGGTAAGTCTCCTCCATTCCATTATGCGTTTTCGGTTTTGTGGATTGAAGGCATTAATCAAAAGTTAATAAATCATCGCCGAGACCGCGAGCAAAATAAGACAGAGGTGTTCGCCGTGACGGTGAAGTCGATCGAAGAAGGAGTATCAGATGAGGTGATAAACTTGAAATCAAGAGCGTGCCAGACACGAAGACGCATGATGTTGGTAGTGAGTGAATCAGAAATCTAAAACAGAATACAATTGATGATGAACGAAGATGGAAACAGTCTTGTGTGATGTGAGCCGGTGCTGAGGCTTAGGGAACGAAGTCGATCCCACGACCAATACGAAGATAGAGGAAGGTTAAGAACACCAAAGTCGCGCCATTGGGAATAACAGTAATCTGGATCAAAGAAGAAGATGACGGAAGGGATTGTGATAAGAAGAGAGACAAGAGCAAAGAAGATGATCTTTTGGAAGCAGCTGGAATGTCTCAACTTGAAACCCTATGCCTTTGGACCATACGACACCGTATCCTCCCTTTTTTTTTTTTACTTTAATTTTCACATTATAATTTTATTTTCACGAATCAATTAGGAAAAAAACAAATATGTTGAAGTGGAATTGGTGATAGTTTGGAGTGGACCGAGTGATGAATAATTCTATTTGGGCCTAACTACTCCACTCACCTCCCATTTTTCTGGCTACGCTGATTTGTGAAGCTTGGTTGTTGGAAAACAAAAAGATGTGTATTGAACCTTGAAGTGGGCCTGTAGCCCATGATTTGCTTGCTACACAGTACTGATGTCTACAGTTTACCCCCTGGCTTTCCTAATTTCCTTTTTATTTTAGTTTTCTCTTTTAATTTAATTTTTTTAATTGATAATAAAAAGATAAATATTAGAAGATTTTAGAATTTTTAGGTTTTCCCTTTAGAATTTTCCTTAAATTTTTCTATTATTTCATGTTTAATAATCATTTTCATTGTCATTTTAGCTAAGATTTTATGACAGAACTGTGGTGTAATTTTCACAAAGTGGAATGCTTGGGGATTAATTCGTTTGATCGCATGTGCGAAGCAGCTTCAGTAGAGTTCTCTCTTTGCTTGCAAGAGGAAACATACCTTCTTCGATCGAGGTTGATTTGTGATAATGGGTGCTTGAGGATTAATTGAGTTGATCGTTGGTGAGGCTTCTGATATTTTCCTTGAGCTTTTGCGCACATTAAAGAGGCAACTGACCTTATCCATTAGCTTTGGTAGAATTTCCTTATTGCTTGCGTGGTTTTGAAGAGCAACGGACTTTCTCTGTTCGGTATCATCTCCACTTTATTTTATTCCTCATTTCCGCACTTTACCGCCCTTCTAGATATCATGTGAAGTAGGGAATAAAGAGTGTGCGCTCGAAGTCGCTGTTTAAAGACCTGTAGCAGGCATTCCGCACTCCATTTGCTATATGTGTTGTGCTTGTGTTTGTTTACTTTCTTATCGATCGATGAGTCACTCAATTTAGCAATTGAGATCACGACTTCGCTCTCGGTGCATGTTCCCTATAGGATTTTATCGCTTTCCATTCTTTCTTGTTGATCGATGAGTCACTCAATTTAGCAATTGAGATCACGACTTCGCTCTCATTGCATGCTCCCTATAGGATAGTTTTTTAGACTTTTCTTCGACATGCTAACCTAGGAAGGATCTCTTTAGGTGTGCTTTTTTGCTGGCTTGCTTGCTTTATCCTTGTACATACCATGTTCCCTTAGGATGCGCTTGCTCCGTTCAGACGCAAGTTAGACCTTAGGTTGTAAACCATGCATGCTGACATTAGGTATAAACTTCCCCTTTCATCCTTGACGTAGGGCTACTATTGCATGATAACATTAGGTTTAGAAATAGGCTAGTCTCCCTCAGACTCTTTTCTTCCCTTTTGCATGTGCATCTAAAACAAAAACTTCTCTTCTTAGCAAATCAAAAACATGATAATCATAGTTAAACCCTTTTTCAAGGTAACAAAAAATACAAACCAATTCAAACCATTTTGTGCACTCGAGCACCTTCTCTCTAAAACCCTTTTCAGGTAAGGACATGATTAATTTACTTTTGTGCCAACGCATAAGTCTCCAAAGGTCGAGCTGCGGCAGAAGGCAGAATTAACATTGTCCATAAAAAACACAAACAAACAAAAACATACAAGCCGAACTACGGTAGCTCTGATTCCTCAAAATGGATACGTAGGCATTGGGGTAGGGCCCAAGCGAGCACAATTTTATTTTCCCTACATTCTTTTCTCTTTTATTTTGCATGCATTCCTTTCAGTAGTATAGTAGACAGTAAGCATAGATTAAACACACCCATAAGATAGATAACAAGAGTGGATACCGTAGAGTACTACGGGCGTGTGGGGTGCTAATACCTTCCCCTCGCGTAACAGATTCCCTTACCCGATCTCTCGGTCGCAAGACCGTGACTTCTCCCTTCTCAGGTTTTCTCGATGTTTACCTTTCCCTACATGTGGGATAAAAGAAGTTCGATGGCGACTTCATTGTTTTGATGATTTTCAGCCGGTTGTTTCAATGGGATCTTGTCCTTTTTTTAATTTTGAATGTATGTGAACATTTGCCTTTCGAATGCTCTCCTTCGAATGGCTCTGATGGCCTCCTTTGAATGGCTCTGATGGCCTCCTTTAAATGGCTCTGATTCAGCTTCTTCGAATGGCTCTGATGGCCTCCTTCAAATGGACTTTTTGAGTGTCTTTCGAATAGTCTTTTGTTGCCTCCTTCGAATGGGCCTTTGGAATACTCTTTCGAAGGGGTCATATTGGGTATCATAGTGCAAAAACTATGTTGAGAGGTCTTGGCTCTATGCATTGAAAGAAAACACAGAGGAAGTCTTTGCCTTGTGAATCGAAGGCAAGCCTGAAGTAGCTAATGCACAGTCTAAGCCTTGTGAACCAAGCTTGGTCAAATAGGGTCCAGTTCCTGATCGAAGGGTTTTAGATGCCCAATCGAATCTCCTTGTCCAGATCTCAATTGAAAGACATCATGTTCAGATGCCAATCGAAGGACCTTGTTAAAATTCCAATCGAAAGACCTTTTCCCAAGGATAATCAAAGAATCCTGTCCATATGCCAATCGAAGACTCCTTCTTTATCTTCAAAATCTTTATTTTTCTTTAATCAAATGTTTGTGACCACCCATGTAGGAGAAAACCTTGGAAAACATGAGAGGGCAAATTTTAGGGTACAACAGCTGCCACTGTTCAATCTTCTTAAACTTGAAGATGTAGATTGGCTTGTTTGCCTTTCGTGATCTGAAGGTGGAAGATGATTGAACACTAGAGTGCCCATAAATTTGCACTCGCATGAAGTAACATTGATTGTTGATGGCGGCAGGAATGGGCTTATTGATGCCATTTGGATAAGAAGACAGAGAGTCGTCGGAGATGGGCTTAAAGATGCCATCCAAAGTAGATGCTGATTTCACACATGGTCCCTTTGGTGGTTCATGTTCCTGCTGTTTGAGGAGGATTTGGCTGGGGAATATGGCTTTCTATTGCTCTCCTGTTTGAGAAAAACTTAGGGGGAATAGTGTCTAGGAATTTTGGTTGTCCATTACTCTATTGGGGAGTTACCTCTTGAAAGCGAGGTGTTATCTGGTCGGGATCTAGGCTTCACGGCGAATTGTTGGGGACAATAAGATTGACTGCTATCTGGTCGTATTCCAGGCTTCACAACGAATTATTGGGGAATGTGAAATTAACTGCGATCTGGTCGGTTCCAGGCTTTGCAATAATTGTAGACATTGAACTGTTATCTGGTCGTATCCAGGCTTCAGCGGTTTGAAGAAATTAAGTTGTTATCTGGTTGGGTCCAGACTTCAACTTGAATCTGAGGTATACGTTATCTGGTCGTATCCAGGCTTTATAGTAATTAATAAACTGCTATCTGGTCAGACTCCAGGCTTTGCAATATCTTTAACTGGATAAGAATCAAAAAATCTTATGGTTGATTTAACTGAACCAGAGAAAGTATCTACCGGGAAAGAATCAGTAATAAATCAATGGTCGATTTAAACTGAACCAGTAGAGGTCTTGATTTATCTTTGACTGGATAAGAATCAGAAAATCTTAAGGTCGATTTAACTGAACCAGAGAAAAGTCTTGGATTATCTTCAACTGGAATAGATATCAGAGAGATCTTAGTATTGATCTAACTGAACCAGAGAAGGTCTTTAATTAACTTTGACTAGAATAGGAATCAGAAAAATCTTAGTATTGATCTAACTGAACCAGAGAAAAGTCTTGAGTTGTCTTCAACTATAATAGAAATCAGGAAAATCTTAGTGTCGATTTAATTGAACTAGAGAAGGTCTTGAACTATCTTCAACTGGAATCGAAATAAGGAAGATCTTAGTATCGATCTAACTGAACCAGAGGAAAATCTTGAGAACAATTTTTTCTGAGAAAAATGTTGAAGCAGCCTTTTTTCAGACGTAGCCTTTGAGAAGACTACCAGGTCATGTAAGTAGTCAACGGTGTATGTTGATTTGATCTTTCCTGAAAACAGTAAAGAGTTAGTCGTATGCAATGTCATGACGTATGAAATGCATTGCGATGATGGTCTCAAAATAAATGAGATTATGTTTGTGATACGGTGGGAGAACTGACTTGTTATTTTGCGTTTGATCGCAAATGTTGCGGTTAGCAAGAGTCGCCACCGACTTTTCTTTTATCCAAAAGGAAAGGTGAAAAAGAACAGGAAATACCTTTGAGATTGTTTCTTGAGTTCAGGGTGTATATTATGAAAAGGGAAGGTATTAGCACCCTTTTCATACATGGTTATCCATGGGCTCTTAGTTACTTGCTAGATCACTTGCTTTTGTTTGAAATTGTGCTTTGTGTGGTTTTTTGAAGGTATTTTGTAAAGAGGCCATTGTTTAGGCAGTCTTTGTAATGATTCTTGTTTGTAAGAATGTATACAAAGATGTTTAATCTTTTGAAAATGTTTTCAATTTTGCAAGATGTTTGAAAGTGTATGTGATTGTTTTGAAAATAGCAAGGATGTTTGTTTTGAAATGGAGCAAGTAATTAGGGGAAATCTACCTACTCAAATGTCTTTCTTGTTCATATTCTTTTCCTTTGACATTGTTATCTTACCATTGATTTGGTGAGCAACCCTATCTTTGGATGTAAACGGGACGGGTGTGGGTCATCGTATAACCATGATTAGTGTTGTACCCTAAAATTTGCCCTCTCATATTATCAAGATTTTCCTCACAAGACTCTTTGGACTCCAGACAGGATTAGGGTTTGCTCAACTCAAGACATCTCCTTGCACTGATGACCTGAAATTAGGGTTTGAGTTTGCACAGAGATTTTTGGACCATCAATGCTTAATACGACTTTCATACACCATCTTGGACCCCTAAGATTGCTCATACCAAGTTTCAATCCTTGAGCCACATTTGTGCCTAGTCAATTGGACAGTTAACCTAAAAATCAGCTTTATTGGGGAAAAAGTCAACCATGGCCAATTTACAGTCAAACTTCATAATTTTTATCCACATCAACATTATAGGATCTTATGTACCATTTGATCAAGTTTTGACCACAACTCCTCAAGAAATTTGATCAGATCATCAAAAGGGCAAAATGGTCAAAATTAGGGTTTTGACTGAGAAGGGGGAATTTCTGATTTTTGACCTAGCCAATGACCAATTGGGTTCAAGCATGATTTCAAGGACTCAATAGAATCATATTGACCTAATCACGTAGTTCAAAAGATCTCAAAAGCATTGGATTGAGAGATGAATTTTCTAGTCAACTGATCAAAAATCAAATGTACACTGAAAAGTCAAACTTTGACTTTTTGGTCAAAATCAAGTGCCAAGGGTCATAATTCATCAAGATATGTCAAAATGTGAAACTTGTTGATCAAGAAACCTAATTTTGAAAATTAGGGTTTTAATTTGAAATATTTCATAACTTAGAATATTTCTAAGTTATGGAAATTTCTTATTTTTTCCAAACTTTCCACAACTTGTTCACCATGATGCAATTGGATTCAAAGAAAACTTACAACATTAAAGTTGTATTCCTCCATTAAATCTACAACTTTTATTCACAAAGTTTTCCCAAAAGATGCTTGGATCTCAAGTTATGATTTTGTGAATAGGGGTCCATAAACTTTTTAACTTAGTGAAATTTTGCCCTAGTTTAGGCAGATTTTTGACCTAACTTCATGGTAACTTTTCACCTAGTTCCAAGAGGAATATCAAGTTTCATTTCAAATATGGATTGTAGAGCATGTTACAAGATTTCCAAAATGTCTCAGAACTCTCCAAGATCATTTATGGTTAGGGATAATCGAAGAAATGAAAATGGCAAATTATCACTTTTGTTCAAGGCATTTTTACAATGTTACAAGTTGCAAATCAGCTTCAAGCATGATTGTACTTGGTTTTACAGGTCCTAATCCCTTCTACACTCATTAATTAAATGCAAACACATTGGATTTTGGCTTTGTTCTGATCTATGGAGCTTTGTACATTGAATTAATCCATTTATGGCATAAAGATCACAATACCATTTTCATAAAGCATGCTTTTTGCAACTTTTCATATCTTGAGCCATGGACCTAATATTTTTCTGCAAATAATATCCACAAATATCAGGCAACTTGTACCAACTATGTGCAGCTAGCAAGCAAGCCTGTACAGGCTTTGGCATTATCACTTCCAACTTTTCTTCAAAAGCAAGAAACTTGCAAAAGTCAAGGGATCTCATCCATCTGATAAAGGCAAGCCTTGGTATCATTTCAAACAACCTCAGAACATTGTAACAAGCAAGAAACATGAATTGCTAAGAGCTAAAACACCCTCAAACACAAAAAACACCAGTTTCTGCCCAAACAGGGCAATCTCTGCAAATCACAAGCCATTTCCATATTGCCTCGTGCGTTTTGCTTTGAATCACTTCAAACACATTCCATACCTCCTACCTAAACTATCCAGGCCCCTGTCTTGCAACTGTAAGCTCAGTTTCACACTTCACCATTTTTATTTTGAAGGTTTGCAGGTTGACTTCTACAGGGAGATTCAAGCACCTACAAGGCAAGTTGGCATTGGAGAAGCTTGAGAGACCTTCAAGGAAGCTCACAAGAACTTCAGGCCTCACTCAAAGTTCCAACATTGCCATATCGAAACTCAACTGAACAAGGTATTTGTCAAGTTTCTATCTCTCTATTTAGGCATACTTAAGCTTAGGTTTGTGAAGCAAAAATGTAGTCCTTAACGTGCTTGAGTTGTACATATGCATAGTTTCCATTTATATTAACTGAGCTAAAAGTATTTGATTGTTGAAGTTGATGAAAAAACTAGGTCAGAATTTAGGGCCATTGAAATTCTCCTTGGTCTTTGAGAGTTAGGTCATATTCTTTATATCACTGGAATCGTGAGATCATGAGCTACATTTTTCATGTTATAAGTTTTTGATTTTATGCAGAGAATAGCAAGAATAGGTTTTGAATACAGAAGCGTGCGTTTTTGGTCTGGAGGTCAGGGATGAAGTGAGCTTGGACTTGGGCTTGCTGTCTCTACTTTTTGCACCCCCCCCCCATTTTACTTTTGCACCCCCCTTTGCATTTCTTTTTATTTTTAATATTTTCTTGCATATTTTATATTTTGATTTGCATTTATTTATTTTCTGAACATTATAAAATCATAAAAACATTTTCTTACTTTTTTGCATTTTTATTTTATTATTTTTATTATTTTTTTGGCATAAAAATAGTTTATTAGGTTTATAAAACTTATTTTCTTAAATAAACTTGTAAATAATAATAAAAATACTTAAATATTTTATTTTATTATATTATACACATAAAATATTATTTTCTCACATATTTTAATTTTAATATTTATACATAATATTATTACTATTTTTCTTGTACATAAATGAATAAAAAGAATATTAGAAAAAAATATTTTCTTTTAAAGTAAAACTAGGGTTTCCCCTTTTCAAAAATAATCAGCATATTTTTTTTCTTATTTTAGACTTAAATAATTTATTTTTCACATACATAAAAAATAAATACAAAAACATTTTTTGCATATTTACATCTTGTTGCATATTTAAATAGTTGTTTATTTATTTATTGTACAATAAATTCAATTGGGTTGTAATAGTAAATTAGGGTTTTATTTTGTGCAAATATCCCCTATTCAAAACTTGTATCCCCCCTCCCATAATATTGTTGTAATAGTTTAGATTTGCATTACGCAATTTATCGCATTATATGCATGTTTAGTAAAAACTAGGGTTTGTATGATAAGACAAAATCAAACAAATAGCATGAACTAAATACAAGACAAAATGCATGAAAATGACAACACATTGAACACAAGCACCTCTAGGGTTTCACCCATTTGGTTGCCTTAAAACATGTCCATGGTATGCATGCTAAAGTATCTTGGCAAAATCAATCAAAACAAAAGATCGTAGTCCCTCGACGACGCTAGACAAGTTGCCTAAAAACAAATGATCTTAGTCCCTAAAAAACTTGCTAAGATACTTGACACCATTGCTATCATGGTCATATGATGACCCACGCCCGTCCCGTTTAACATCCAAAGATAGGGTTGTCTACTAAAACAATAGTAGTCCAACAATGTCAAAGGAATAAAAATGTACAAGAAAGACTTTTGAGTAGGTAGATAAGCTTCTAGTTACTTGATCAACTTCAAAACAATCCTTGCTATTTTCAAACAAACACAAACATTTTCAAAAACAATTTCCAAACAACTTTCAAAACATTGAAACATTTTTCAAAAGACAAACATCTTTGTATACATTCCTACAAACAAGAATCATTACAAAGATTTCCTAAACAAAGGCCTCTTTTCAAAATACTTTCAAAACCACACAAAGCACCATTTCAAACAATTGGAAAAGCAAAGCAAGTGATCTAAAACAAGTAACTAAGAGCCCATGGAAAACCATGGATGAAAAGGGTGCTAGCACCTTCCCTTTTCATAATCTACCCCCCGAACCCAAAAACAATCTCAAAGGTCTTTCCTGTGCTTTTTTACCTTTCCTTTTGGATAAAATAAAAGTCAATGGCGACTCTTGCTAAACCGCAACATTTGCGAACACAAACTCAAAACCTCAAGTCAGTTCTCCCACCGCATCACAGAACTGGCGACTCTACTGGGGAATAATGAAAGTGGGGTTACCTTAGGGTTTTAGATCACATTTACATGCTTATCTTGCTTGACTTGTTTGCTTTACACTTTGGTTCTATTGTTTGGGTTTGAATCCTCTACCCGTATTTGGGAAACATTCATAGGTAAATAGCAATATGTTGTGGAAACTGTGTGGGGTATACCGACATGGTCTCAGAAATAGCTATATTAGTGCGATATAGTTGTAGGTACCGGTAGCCTTTGAGTCAATCAAAGAGAATATGGGGCCGCTGAGTGATGTCATGAAGCACTAATGGACTTTTAGAACCTTTACTTGACCAACTTGGCCTTTTTAGGAGTAGTGAGATGACCGGCTTTGGTGCAGTCCGAAGTTGGTAGATACTCGATACTACACTCATTGAGGGTTGGTTCCTTGGAATATTTTGGTCGCCAGTAAAGAGGCTGAATTGAAACAATGAACAAGGAAACAATCCAGTGATATTGAGCTCCTTAGAACCCGGTTACTATTTCTAGGACAGGTTGAGCCAACTAAACTTCAAGAGGGTACTTACCTATGAAACCCCATGCAAGCCTAAACTAGGAACTTGTGTGATTTGCTTGTACATATATACTTGTGCATAACATCATGGACATCATGAACATCATATGCATCCACTAATCATTTCAAGGATTTTGGAGATTCATCTTTGTTCCTGTTTTGTAGGTTATGAATTCACTTTGCAGGAAAACTATCCAAGTCAACCTTGTAAGAATTCCTCCACAACTCAAGGAGCTAGCTTCAAGGATTCCTGAGAATTCTCCATTTACCAAGGGACATGGTCGTCTACTCAACTTGGTCACCACCAACACTGAGGAGGATATGCTGAAAGTTCTCTTCCAGTTCTTTGACCCTTTACATCATTGCTTTACATTTCCTGACTACCAACTTGTGCCTACTTTGGAGGAATTTTCTCAACTCTTGAGGATTCCTATTCTCAATCAACTACCCTTCAACGGTACAGAAAGAGATCCAAAGCTAGAAGATATTGCTCAAGCCTTACACTTGCACTCATCTGATGTCACAACACATTGGGAAACTAGAAGTGGTGTCAAAGGCTTCTTGTCAAAGTTCTTGTTTGAGAAGGCCCAAAGCTGTTGGAATTCTCTAGACTTGCAAGCTTTTGAGGAGATTGTAGATATTCTCATCTATGGGATGGTCTTGTTCCCTAACCCTGACCAACTTATAGATGTAAGTGCTGTCAAAATCTTCATGACTCGCAACCCGGTGCCTACATTGCTTGGGGATATTTCAGACTCGTACAATGAGGAAAAGAGGTGTTCTCATGTGTTGCACTCCTCTACTGGCAAGAAGGTTTATTTCTCATCTTCCCCAATAAGTTTTGAAGAATGAGCAAGGTTTGAGGTGGTCACAACGATTGATGACTCTTACACATTCAGATATTCATTGATGTTCTCGATCCAGAGAAAATGTCATTATCATTGACCGTTGTGGGGAATTTCCTAATGTCCCTCTACTTGGCATTAGGGGAGGCATCACCTACAACCCTTTCTTGGCTCTGAGACAGTTTGGTTATGCCCGAAGGGATGACCCACATGACATGCTGATTCAAGGTTTGGTTTTCGACTTCGACAACGACAACCAAGCAATCCGACAAAGGTTCATCCGAGCTTGGAGAATGCCCAACAAGGTGGATAGTAAGACCTTGGGACACAAGAATTCCATCCCTATTGAGCCTTACCTCAAGTGGGTACGAACCCGCGCCCAAAGTCTTATGATGCCTTACCCTACATTCTCCCTGTGATTATAGAGCCTGTTATGGAAGGAGAGGTTCCATACACCCTCCTACATCCTGACATGCCAACATCACTCGAAGATTTACAAAGGAGTTGGATACAGCTCAAGGGAGAGCACGATACTTTCGAAGCCCAATTCTACGCAAGCGAGAAGAAGGTTTTGGAACTCACTCGTCAACTTCACGAAGAGCTGACTCTCAACACCTACATTGCACTGAAGAGGATGCGCAACGTCTTTTTACCTTAGAATTTTGTATTATTTTGCCCATGGGGCATTGATGTACTAACAAATTCTATCTTATTAATATGACGTGTGTTTATTTTTTGTTTTAAAACAAATTTGCATTTCTGAATCCTTGAATGCATTACATGAATACATATCATTCATCATATGCATAAACAGGTCTTCACACCAAGTTTCCTCATCTCTCTGCTGTTTATTTCAGCAAGATGGATATTGAACAAACGGTCAAAGATTTACAAGCTCAGAATTCACAATTTCAACAACTACTTCTGACCTTGGCCAAGGGGCAGGAGGAGCTCAAGACTCTACTAGAGAGCTGGTGTGGCTATCTTAGGCAGAAGGTTTGAAGGACAAGCCAGACGGACTTTGGATTTCCCCTCAACATCTGATGAAGGGGTAAGAAAAGGAAAGGGAGTTGTGGTACCATATGATTCTGAGGAAGAAGAAGAAGAAGAGGATGAGGACTATTCTGAATAGCAGTACCCTCCGGCCGATGACAAATACAATAACTTGGAAGAGCGTCTAGCTGCCATGGAGATACAGAGAGTGCCTGGGCTGGACTTTGAAGAGTTAGGGATGGTTTCTGGAATTGCAATCCCTCCTAAGTTTAAAGTACCTCTGTTTTTTAAGTACGATGGGGTATCTTGCCCAAATATGCACCTACGATCTTATGTTAGGAAAATTCAACCACATTCTTCTGACAAAGACCTGTGGGTCCATTTTTTCCAGGACAGCTTATCGGGGACGCAGCTGGATTGGTTTTCCTAGTTGGAGAGGTCTGATGTGCATAATTGGGAAGATTTGGCAGCTGCCTTCTATAAGAAGTATCAATATAATGCTGACTTAGCACCAACCCGTACTCAGCTACAGAGTATGGCCATGGCTACCAACGAGAGTTTCAAAGACTACGCCTAGAAATGGAGGGATTTGGTCAGAAGGGTGCAACCACCTTTGTCAGAAAGAGAGCTTGTGGACATGTTCTTGGGGACTCTGTCAGGTCCTTTCTTTAATCACCTGATTAGAAGCTCCTCTGCAGGTTTCACTGAGTTGATTCTAACTGGCGAAAGGGTGGAAGCCGGTATTAGAAGCGGGAAGATTCAGAAAGATGCATCTACCTCTGCTGCTGCAAAAAAAGCCCTTCACGGGAAAGAAGGAGGTGTCAACAGTCTATGCCCAGAGAAATCAGGGAAGAGTTGAAAGACGACCAACTGTGGGGGCCGTCATGATTCAGAAGTCTGCGTCAGAGCAACCGAGAAACAATCAGTCGAGGAATGATCAGCCGAGGATGATCAGCCGAGGAATAACCAGCAAAGGGTGGAAAGGCCTATAAGGAAATTCACCAAGATAAACATGACTCCTGCTCAAGTCTTACCCCATCTTTTGAAGTTAAACCTGGCCATGCTAAAGTAGGCCCCTAAAAATCCTAACACTTCATCTCCATATTACCATCCCAACGCCAGATGCGCGTACCACTCAGAAAGTCCAGGGCACGACACCAACAACTGTTGGTCTCTGAAGAACAAGATTCAGGATTTGATTGACGCCAAGGAAGTAGAATTTGAAGCTCCTGAAAAGCCGAATGTTATCTCCGCACCAATGCCTAGGCATGGGCACAATGCCAATGCTATGGAAGAAGATCTGCTTGTTTCTATTGTGGATGAGATGTTAACTCCTCTCCTAACCATCAAATTGAATTTGTTAAAAGTTGGGGTGTTCCCAGGATGTGACCAAGATTGTCGTGCTTTCCTGTCCTCTCCATTTGACTGTCTTCTTTTGAAGAAAAGAATCCAACAATTGATTGATAACAAGGAAATTTTGTTTGAGAAAGCTATTGTCTCACCCATTCCAGTTCCAGAAGTTTCTATAATAACCATATACACCAATCCTTCCAGGGTTCCTAAAAAAACCCGTTAGGATTACATCTGTTACTGTGACTACTCTGTTGAAGATAACAATGCCAGGGCCAGCCCCTTACAAAACTTATAAAATGGTACCATGGAACTACGATGGAGAAATCTACTACCATGGTGTCAAACAAATTGAACAGATTGCAGAAGAAGAAAGCTCTGAGGAAGATAACCCCAACATCAGTAACATTGTCGGAACAAGCAAAATTACTCGTAGTGGGAGAATCTTTTCTCTAGAGATTGCTCCTCCAACAGCAGTCTTTGGACCCGCGGCCATCCCGAAGATTACCCCTATAATTGTACCTGCCAATAATGACAATACAATTCCCATCCCTATTTCCGATGCTGATAAAAAAGGAAAGAATGTTCAAGAGGAGCCTGTCTTGACGAAGGCTCAGTCATTAGTCATTCCTGAAACATCCCAGAAAGAGGTGGAGGAGATTCTAAGGATTATTAAGAAAAGTGATTACAATGTTGTTGAACAACTGGGACAGACCCCCTCCAAAATATCTATGTTAGCCTTGTTGCTGTGCTCTGAGGCACATGCTAAAGCTTTGATCAAGTTTTTGAAGACGGCCCACGTGCCACAAGAAACCTCCGCTGATCAATTCCAGGAGTGTGTAGCCAGTTTAACAGCTGACAATGGTCTAGGATTTTCCGATGCAGACTTGACCTCCAAAGGGAGAAAACATAATGACGCACTACATGTCTCGGTGGAGTGTAGGGGAACCACCCTAGCTCATGTTTTGGTTGATAATGGGTTGTCTTTAAATGTCTTTCCGAAGAAAGCCTTGGATAGGTTAGATTGTGAAGGCCTAACCCTGAAACCCAGCAACATTATTGTCAGAGCCTTTGATGGTTCTAAGAGGATGGTCCATGGAGAGGTGGACATCCCGATCAAGGTGGGTACCCAGATGTTCAATTCAACATTCTACCTGATAGACATCCGTCCTTCCTATTCTTGCCTGTTGGGAAGACCTTGGATCCACCATGCTGGAGCTGTCACTTCCACTCTGCATCAGAAGCTCAAGTACCCTATCCAGGGGAAAATTATAATTTTTCGTGGCGAAGAGGAATACATGATCAGTCATCTGAACTCCTTCCGTTATGTGGAGTTAGATGGCGAATTCATAGAGACCCCTTTCCAACACTTTGAGGATGTTTCTGCAGAGATAGAGGCAACCAAGGCAGTTTCCTCAACTCCTGTGATTACAAGACCTCCGCCTCGGATGTCTTCTTTAAAGGATGCTAGGGCAGTTGTGGAAGAAGGCGAATCTACAATCTGGGGGCAGCTTCCCGACTTTCCCTTCAAATCAGACAAATTTGGCTTGGGATTTACTTCGGCTAGTCAGAAGGCTGTGCGCCACTCCCGTGCCGGAGGACCACCTATGAAGACCAACCACCGAGGGGTTAATGCGCTAGAAGACAGTGAAGAAGAGGGAAGCTTGGAAGACTGGATTTTCCCTACTGTTGGCGAAGGACTGTGCAACTGGGAAGCAAAAGACTTTGTTCCGATTACTTTCATGAATCAGTAATTTATCTTTTTCCATTTCTGTTGGACTGTAATAATTCACAATCAATTCGTACTTTTTCAACCATGTGTCTTACCCGAGGCACATAGGTCCATTTGTAAGGGTCTTTATCTTCATTTCATATGTCATTTTAATGAATCATGGACGCTTTTCATATTTAAACCTTTTGTGCTCATTGTCTTTCTTTTACATTTTGTTGTTTTAAGATGGCTATGCCCTTACACACACCCACACTCACAAATGCAGGTACCCTTCCATTCCGGAACCCATGGGTAACGATACTGCTATAGCCTTCAGTGACTCTGAAGATCTGATCAACCAAGCCGAATACGAAGGTGAGGAAGATTGTGAGGTGCCAGGGGAATTGGCCAGACTTCTACAACAAGAGGACAGAGCAATTCAGCCTCATCAGGAACAGTTGGATACGATCAACTTGGGAACTGAGGATGACAAAAAGGAAATCAAGATATGTGCCAATCTAGAGCCGAGTGTCAAGGAGCGCCTAATTCAGCTACTACATGATTATGTTGAGATCTTCGCCTGGTCATACGAAGACATGCCAGGACTCGATACAGAAATTGTGGTTCACCGTCTACCCACAAGAGAAGACTGTCCACCAGTTAAATAAAAGGTCTGCCGCATGATACCTGACATGTCTGAAAAGATCAAAGCAGAAGTTATGAAGCAGTTCAATGCTGGATTTCTGGCTGTTACTTCCTATCCACAATGGGTTGCTAACATTGTGCCCATGCCTAAGAAGGACATCAAAGTGAGAATGTGCGTGGATTATAGAGACTTAAACAGGGCCAGCCCTAAAGATGACTTTCCACTTACGCACATTGACATCCTGGTTGACAACACAGCTCAGCACAAAGTATTTTCTTTCATGGACGGATTCTCGGGCTATAACCAGATCAAAATGGCATCCGAGGACATGGAAAAAACTACCTTTGTTACACAGTGGGGTACGTTCTTCTACAAAGTGATGCCATTCGGACTGAGGAATGCTGGAGTAACCTATCAACGTGCCATGGTAGCTTTGTTTCATGATATGATACATCATGAGATAAAGGTCTACGTAGATGACATGATAGCCCGATCACAAACTGAAGAAGAACACCTCGATCACTTGCAAAAGCTGTTTGTCAGGTTAAAGGAGTACAAGCTCAGACTGAATCCAAACAAGTGTAGATTCGGAGTCCGGTCCGGTAAACTCTTAGGTTTCATTGTCAGCAACAAAGGCGTCGAGGTTGATCCTGCCAAAGTCAAAGCTATACAAGAAACGCCTGCTCCTCACACCGAGAAGGAGGTCAGAAGTTTCTTGGGACGCCTAAACTACATTGCAAGGTTCATTTCTCACCTAACATCCACCTGTGAACCAATCTTCAAGTTGTTGAAGAAAGATCAGGTAGTTAAACAGAATGATGACTGTCAAATTGCTTTTGATAAAATCAAGGAGTATTTACTAGAACCTCCTATCTTGGTGCCACCCGTCGAAGGAAGACCTCTAATCATGTATCTGACTGTCCTAAAGAATTCAATGGGGTGCGTATTGGGCCAACATGACGAGTCTGGCCGAAAAGAGCATGCCATTTATTACCTTAGCAAAAAGTTTACCAACTGTGAGACCCGATACTCACTGCTCGAGAAAACTTGTTGCGCTTTGGTATGGGCAGCTCGCCGGCTAAGGCAGTATATGTTGACTCATACCACTTTGTTGATATCTAAGATGGATCCGATCAAGTACATCTTTGAGAAGCCTGCTTTATCTGGAAGAATATCTAGATGGAAAATGATCCTAACGGAATACGACATACAGTACACAACCCAAAAAGCTATAAAGGGGAGTGTGCTAGCTGACCATTTGGCTCATCAAGCTGTCAAAGATTACCAATCCATGAGGTTCGACTTCCCTGACGAAGACATCATAACATTGGACAATGTTAAAGGTTTCAGACCATATGACGGACCTGAACAAGGATCCTAATGGACCCTGTACTTTGATGGGGCCTCCAATGCACTTGGCAACAGTATCGGCGCGGTACTCATCTCCCCAGAAGGTTACTATGATCAGTGGATCTGGAACTGACTGTTTAACGCTGGTTCGCGAAATGTCGCGGAAGCAAGAGTCGCCACCGTCTTTTATTTTCTCCAATATGGAAAGGACAAAAGCACAGAAAAATTCCTTATTGAGATTAGTTCTCGGTTCGGGAGGTAGATTTATAGAAAGGGAAGGTGTTAGCACCCTTTCTATCCATGGTTATCCATGGGCTCTTAGATACTTGCTCATTTGTGTTTTCAAAAAATGTTTGTTTGCTTTTCAATCGTGAGTGGGTTTGAAAAAGTTTCGTTTAAAGTTTCAGATAGACTCTTGTATCAGTCCTCAAGAGTGTTTAAAAAATTGTTTTTGAAAGCTTTTTGAAAAGTGTCGGTGTGAAAAGAAGTTTTTGATTTGTTTTTAATTAGAGCAAGTATCTACGAGTCATCTACCTACCCTAAGGAATTAGTCTGTGTAGATGTCCTTAAGGTAGTGCCATCCCACCATTGAGAGGTAGGTAGCACCACCGTTGGAGGTGTTCGGGTCAATTCGAGGATTAGGGACAGTGTGGTCACCAGAGCAATAGGAGGACACCTTAGAAGCTACCCTCATGCCATGTTCATGGACATGAGGACTTACTAAAACGACCTCTACTCGACGACCACGTTTCGAGGGGCAAAGCAACAGTGAGGCGTACCCTAGGAGTGGTGTGTGAATTGTGTGTCATTTTCAGTTATATTTGTCTTGATCATGCATTGAGTGTTCTACGCATTGTTTTTATTTGGGCATACATTCTTTCATGTGATAGTTAGCAATTTAAAGGTGTGGAATTTAGAGTGCGGGAAATAAAGGTCCTACACTATTACAAGGCGCGGGTCTACATCGCCAAATTAAACCAAGACCCGGTTTGAATGAAAGAAAAATGCGGAAAATAAATGTCCTAATTAACTATTACAAGGCTTTGGGGAAAATACATTACATTCATAAAAGAAATAATAAAAATAAATTGGCGCGAAAAGAAATAAGAATCGAGTGCGAGGGCGTTGGACCCTTTTAAAGAAATTGAATTGAAATTATAAATTAATTAAATTAAATAAAGGAAAGAACTTATTTTTGAGTTTTGGTATTTATGAAATTAAAGAGAATTAATTGGAATTAAAAGTTAAATAAAACCCTAGTTCTAAATTGTTTTTAATTTATTAAAGAAAAATGTTTAAGTTTGACCTAATTTAACCCTAATTATTTAATATACATATTTATTTACAAATTAATTAAGAATTAATAATGATGATGAGGTAATTTAATTATTTGGAGAAAAAAGTAAAATGCTACAAAACCTAATTTTTATGTGTTTTAATTTATTTAAGAAAAAATGTTAAAGTTAAACCCTAATTTAAAACTAAATTAATTATCAAATTTATTTACAACAACATTAATGCATTAAATAAATAAATATATTTTATTTTGGAATTTTCTGATTTTTTTTGTATTTTTGTATGAAGATTAATTATTTGAAATAAATTGAGTAAAAGTGATCAAAAGAATAAAATAAATAAGAAAAGAGAAGAAAATAAATTAAAAGAATATACAAACATGGGGGTGTTCTCAGGCCCTTTTGGAGGTGTTCGGCAGCAATTTTGGGCCACTGATTCCTGGCCTTTTTTGACTTTCCAATGCTTGTGCGCGTGTGGTTGACTGATGCACGTGGTGATCTGCAAATTCTGACCATTGGATTGGTCTTGTTGGGCGCGTGGCAAGCAAAGATATGAAGCTGCATGGTAGGCCTTTGGAAGTGTGCTACACAGAATCATGTTAGAAAGAAAAATATTGAATAGAGTGGGGGGACCTGGGAATCGAACCCAGGTCCCAATGCTTGAAGGACACATCACTCACCAACCAGCCAAACGCGTTTGTTTGATATATAATGGATAAAGAATAATAAGAGAGAGAAAGCAAGGGTTAGTGGGACAACAAAAAAGGGCGCCCGTTATTCAAACTGGCCAATCATTATTCAACCCGACAGCGTCTTCTTCTTCCTTCTTCGCTTTTTCCTGAAAACATAGAATAGATAGCGGGGGTTTTAAACCCCCACTAACCCTAAACCAGAAAAATAGCGAATAGAGCATAGTGAAAAAGAAAAAGGGCGCGAGGTGTGAGAACGAATCGTCTGGGCATCCTGGTTTCAATGGTATAGGTTTCATGGCCTAATTTTTCCATATACTCAAAGCCCCAAATGGAAGCTTCTGAAACCCTAGAACATTTCAATGACATATTTCGCTACAGGCAAGATTAGTTCAATTAAAAGACACCAAAAGATTCAGAGAGTCCATGTTAGTACAAATCAAACATTAAAATGCATTAATATGGCATGAAATTCAAAGTACGATTATGCAAATTTTCATGAACCGGGCAATGGCGTTCTACCAGTTCTTGAGGTTAGGGGACTTGAAATGTATTGAGTCACGTTCAGGAAGGCTCCAGCAATATTTTGGGATACTTTTTTGACCTTGAAAAACACTCCAACTATGTTTTCAGTTTTGAACTTTTTAAGAAAAATGCAAGTTTGTGTTCTTGATCTGGGGCGCAGCCTGCTTGTGCTTGTGATTAGGTTTAGGTTTGTGTATGTATATGGAATGATTTTGGTTCAAAAGATCAAGCCTAAAGCCTTGTTTTAATGCTTTTCAATTTTGTGATTTTCATGATCTTTTTTCAATCTTTTCTCCATCAAAACATTGCCAATCTTTGAAGATTCTTGCCTTTTTGAGTATGCACGAAATATTGAGTGAATGATGAGTGGAAATACTGCATAAAAAGATTTGAAAACATTTGTTTAGTATTTTTCTCATATTTAATTTTAATTAAATGAATTAATAGATTTAAAAATTCAATTAATAAATTAAAAATAAGAAAATAACTCCCCTTTGGGTCAATGGGTCGTGCATAGCTTTTGGGTGATGATTCTTGAAAGAAATTGTGGCCCATTAGCAATTTTGAGGCATTTGAAGCAAAGTTGACTTTTCAAAATTCCCAAAACTTTCCCAACTTCCACAAGGCATATCTTGCTCAATTTTTAAGCTTTGATCATGTTCTTGGACATTTTTGAAAGGTCTTGAAGTCCTTTAACCAATGCCTTTGGTCCCATGTCAGTTTGATTTACCAATCTCAAGTTATGCTCTTTGACTTAAAGTGCCTTTTTGTTGACTTTTAAAAATGACCTATAATGTTGAGATTGATAACTTTTTGTGAGAGCAATTCTTGGACTTGAAGTGTGAAGATGAGTTGTAGGAAATGTCATTCTCTTCAAAATGAGCTTGGGATGGAATTTTTCTGATAAACCATGTGGAAGTTATGCCTTGGTCAAGTTACAGTTGACTTTTTCAACTGTCCAAATATAGAAACTTTTGCATCTTGAGACTTTTTGAGCCATGCTTTGAGAATCATGATCAAGAATTGATCAAATGATGTTTGTAGCTTCAAAATGAGATGTTGACCAAAAATTTGGACTTTTGACTGTCAAATGACCATTTTGCCCCTACAGTTGACTGTTGAGCAATTAGGGTTTTTGACTGTGCAATTTTGTGCTGTGAGTCTTGAAACTTGGCATGAGGATGCTTGACAATGTTTATAGGCATGTGGGACTAGTTTGGGCCCTTGTAAACTTCAACTTCTTTGCCAGAACCAAAACCCTAATTTTTGACTGTTATGAGGCAATTGGACTGTGCAACCTTTTGAGAGATTTTGAAGCATGCTCTTGGCAAATCTTGAAGAATATGGGAGGGCAAATTTTGGGGTACAATAGTTGCCCCTGTTCAATCTTCTTAGACCTGAGGATGTAGATTGGCTGGCGTGCCTTTCGTAATCCGAAGGTGGGAGATGATTGAACACTAGAGTGCCCAGAAATTTGCGCTCACATGTTGGCAGTGTGATGTGGGGAATGGGTTTAAAGATGCCATTTGGAGATTGATGGATAGGAAGATGGGCTTATAGATGCCATGTTGAGAGGTGATGGATAAGTGGATGGGCTTATAGATGCCATCTGGGTGTCGATCGCGTAAGAGATTCCTTAGCGAGAACTTGCGTACCTGAAAAAGAAAATGATTACCTAGCCTGTTACAGGAGCTGGTCTTCAAACTCTTTGTGTAGAAATGCCCTGACTGGTTACAAGAATTGAATCTTAAAACCTCTTCAGACGTGCCCTCAACAGTAACGATGAGAGAACCTTGGGCGACTTCAACCTTATTAGTAACGATGAGAGAATCATAGGCGACTTCAACCTCAACAGTAACGATGAGAGAATCATAGGCGACTTCAACCTCAACAATAACGATGAGAGAATCATAGGCGACTTCAACCTCAACAGTAACGATGAGAGAATCATAGGCGACTTCAACCTCAACAGTAACGATGAGAGAATCGTAGGCGACTGCAACCTCAACAGTAACGATGAGAGAATCATAGGCGACTTCAACCTCAACAGTAACGATGATAGAATCTTGGACGTCTTCTACTGATTCTTCATCAGAAAAATCTTTAGGAATCGATTTAACTGGACCCGAAAAGGCCTTTGACTGGATCGGCATCAGAAAAATCTTTAGGAGTCGATTTAACTGAACCAGGCAAGGTCTTCAAATAACTTCAACCGGATAAGAATCAGGGAGATCTTAGGGTCGATCTGACTGAACCAGAGAAGGCCTTTGACTGGATAAGAATCAGAGAAATCTTTAGGAATCGATTTAACTGAACCGGACAAGGTCTTGAAATAACTTCAACTGAATAAGAATCAGGGAGATCTTAGGGTCGATCTGACTGAACCAGAGAAGGCCTTTGAATGGGTAAGAATCTAAAAAATCTTTAGGAGTCGATTTAACTGAACCAGGCAAGGTCTTGGAATCTTTAACTAGATAAGAATCAGGGAGATCTTAGGGTCGATATGACTGAACCAGAGAAGGCCTTTGACTGGATAAGAAACAGAAAAATCTTTAGGAGACGATTTAACTGAACCAGGCAAGGTCTTGGAATCTTTAACTGGATAAGAATCAGGGAGATCTTAGGGTCGATCTGACTGAACCAGAGAAGGCCTTTGACTGGATAAGAAACAGAAAAATCTTTAGGAGTCGATTTAACTGAACCAGACAAGGTCTTGAAATCTTCAACTGGATAAGAATCAGGGAGATCTTAGGGTCGATCTGACTGAACCAGAGAAGGCCTTCGACTGGATAAGAATCAGAAAAATCTTTAGGAGTCGATTTAACTGAACCAGATGAAAGTCTTGGATATAGCTGAGAACTTAGCGGGATCTTTCCTGAAAGGTAAAGGTCAGTCATATGCAATGCATGATATGGATCAAGCAATGATGTTCTCAACATAAAGGAGATTGTAAGATATGATGCGTTTATGCATGCTATAATGTATGGAAATGCGATGTTTATGAATGTATGTTTTTGTCTAGGAAAGTAAATCCTTGACGGGTGTCGGGAAGCCACATCCTGGGCTGATGTTAGAGAATAGTGCTTTGTTGTTTCCGCTGGGGATGATAGTTGCAAGAATAACGGTAGGAGAAGATAAATCCGTTGGGGGATAAACTTGGCGAATGGATACTCTGCGGGGGAAAAATACTCTAGCTACCTTGCTGGGGAATAGTACTCTGTGGGGAGAGAGATATGCTGTCGAGATGTTGATGGTAACCTTGTTGGGGATACCGTTGATGTTGGAAGCGTTAATAGACTTCGCTGGGGATAAGAAGACTTCGCCGAGGACGATCCTTCCGTGGCTTTTGGATGAGGATAAGCCAATTATATCCCAGTAGGGAAATAACCTTTAAATAAAGCCGGGGGACGCGTTCGTGCTCTGCGGGGGGAAAGCTTCCAGAATCTACTGGGGATGAGCTTCCTACTGGGGAGATGATTCAAACTTTCCTGGGGAAATTTTGAGATACATTGGGGAAGTGGCTCCGCTGGATGTCTGGTGTACCGCCGGGGAACAATCTTAGATCAAGACTGCCGGGGATGCTTGTTAGGAATGATGAGATCTGCTAGAGGATAATCCAACTTCCATAGGGCTGACTGTAGGCTAACTCTGCTTGGGGAGAGTATGTGTAAGGTTGCCTGATGATGAGCTCGTGTAAAACTGCATCTTTGGAGGGAGGAAACCGGTGTAGGGTTTACTGACAATGAGTCCGTATAAGACTGTATCTAGAGATGAGAAGGAAACCTGTGTAGGGTTTACTGATGACGAGTTCGTGTAAAACTGCATCCTTGAAAATAGAGAACCTGTGTAGGGTTTCTGGGTGACGAGTCCGTGTAAAACTACATCTGGAGTTTTGAGAAGGAAACCTGTGTAGGGTTTACTGATGACGAGTCCGTGTAAAACTACGTCTGGAAAGAGATAACCGGTGTAGGGTTACTTCGGGATAAGTTCATGTAAAACTTCCGGAGGAACCGGGGTACGGTTACTTCGGGATAAGTCCGTGTAAGACTTCTGGAGGAACCGGGGTAAGGTTACTTCGGGATAAGTCCGTGTAAGACTTCTGGAGGAACCGGGGTAAGGTTACTGCAGGGTAAGTTCGTGTAAAACTTCTTGATGAACCGGGGTAAGATTATCTTTGAGGTAAGTCCGTGTAAGACTTCTGGAGGAACCGGGGTAAGGTTACTTATAGTGGGTGAGTCCGTGTAAGACTTCGTCTGAAAATTGAGAAGGAACCGGTGTAGGGTTACTTTGATGATAAGTCCGTGTAAGACTTTTTCTGAAAGAAAAAGAACCGGTGTAGGGTTTCCTGTGGATGAGTCCGTGTAAGAATTTGTCTGAAAGTCGAGAAGGAACCGGTGTAGGGTTGCCTGATGATGATCAAGTGGATGATTGTCTTGTTTGGTTTCAGATATTAACCCATGATCAGTCGTCCACTGATTTTCCTTGGCTTGTTACCAATGTTGATCTGGAATTTGTAAAGGTAGATGGTAATCATCTTTGTATTAACCTTTCCTTGGTACTTTGGTTGACAGAGCAACTGGATCGCCTGGACGACTCATTATTGCCCCTGTTTCTGAGGTGAGGGGAAAAGATACCTTGTAGAGGTGCTGGATGACTGCCGATTGACAAATCTTCCCTTTGGTAGGCAAGTGACGAGATGCCGGGACATAGTCGTACGCTCTTGATCCCTAACTTTTGCCTGGACTGCCCTTTCGGGTTTTCAGTCCACCGGGATACCCATTTTTGCCCAAGCCGCCTTTTCAGGTTTTCGACTTGCCGGGTGTACAAATTTTTCTTTTTCATCCCTTATTTTTGCCTGAACCCTTTTGGTTCGCCGGGAAGCCCTTATTTTGCCTAGGTATGTCAGCCTAGCGGGTCTTTTATCGTGCGTAGCATTTTTTTCGACTATGTCCACGCTCTCAGGATGTAGGGGGGGTGCCCCTGTTGATAGTGTTGTATCGCCCCGCTACCAGAAGATGTCTGATTAGGCAAGATTCGTTGCTGGAATGCCCCAAGTGACTCGGGCGGAGATTTGCCCCAAGCGGGTTGGCCTTGAGAGATTCCTCGAATCTTGACTGGACTGCCCCAGATAATAGACACTGATCATGCCATGCCCCTTGATTGGAAGTGTTTCTTCCACTTGAGGCGGCCTCTTTGTTGAGAGGACTTTTGTCCATTAGATATTCGTCGTGCGAATTTCTCTACTGTTCAAACAAATAGTCATATGCAAACAAGGTTATTTTAAGAATGCAAAGGCTTATGTCTGTCTTGATGTTTTTTTTTTTTTTTTGAAAATGCATTTTTTCAGTAAAACAATGTGATGTCAACTCAAGATTTTATAGCAAGCCTTCAGGAGTCAGGATACCTTTGTAACAATATGCTTTCGAACTAACCCATGCTTCAGCTAGGACTTTTGAGGGTTATAACGGGGCCTGGTTCATGGTTTAAGAAACAAAGGATAAAGGCTCAAATTATTTGTACCCACCCGCTCTTCGTGATATTCTTCAAACCTAAACTCAGTTGATCGTGCGTTAGACCTTGTTTGAGTCTTTGTCCTGACGTTCCCATGACGGTTCAGATATCGATGATTTATTCTGAATAAGCAGTCATTCTTTGTTTTTGTTGAGGGTTTGTATGACCTCTTTCTTTTTGATTTCACTATCCCTAAATTTTGCCTGAACTGTTTCTTTTGTGATTACAGTCAGCGGGATGCCCCAGTTTTGTAAGTCTCCTTCATAGGTTTTGACTTATTGGGCTTTTATTTCTTTGAGATAATGACTGTCTGTCCTTATGATTATTCGGAACCATCATGGTCTTTTGTTTTGTAAGGACCTCTTTGGTGCCATTCGTTATGCACTTGGATTAACTGAGAGAACTACCCTGCCCCAGGTTATGATTAAGGGTTTTAAATTTCGAAAAGAAAAACTCCTACTTCTTTGGCTCAGAGGGGTTGACGAGGGATTATCTTCCTTATAACTCCAGTGTTTAGGAATGGAAACAATGCCTGTACCTCATCAGCGGGGTCTGTTCAAAAGCATACTGTAAGGATTGTGGTATCGTTTTCGTCATCCTCCCTCAAGAGGCTTAGAATTTTCAGTCAAGAGTTGATCATCACAAAAATATGAAAGCAGTTTTAAGTACAGTAAACATAATTAATTCAAGACAGACATGTGTAATGCATTCATGAAATAAAAGAGTTTAACATGATAATTGTTTGTTTGAATAAAAAAGGAAAAATACAACTTGAATTCAAATGAACAAAAATCTCTCAATCCTAGCCATGTTTTGGCGAGGGAGCAGTGATCACGTTGGGAGTCTCAGCAGGCTCGAATTCGATCTCCTTAGCGTCGATCATATTCTGGATCTTGTATTTTAGCGCCCAACAATCCTCGGTATCGTGCCCCGGGCTATCAGAATGATAAGCACACCTCGCCTCTGGATTATAGTTTGGAGAGGAGGTCTTGGGATTTGCAGGAGGGTTGATCATCGCAATCAAGTTCATTTTCAACATGTGCTGCAATGCTTGTGACCATGGCATGTTGATGTTGGTGAATTGTCTTTTAGGCTCGTCCGGCCTTCGCTGATTTCCCTTTTGTGGTTGTCGGCGTGGTGCAGAACCAGAGATCGTGACTGCCCCTGCATGTTCGTCATGACGACTCTTTTGACTGTATGCAGCATTAGATTCCTTCTTTCCCATGTAAGGCTTTTTGTGAGTATCAGAAGGTGTGGCCTCTTGAATCTTCCCGGCCTTGATACCAGCCTCAATTCTTTCCCCAGTCAGAATGAGGTCGGTAAACCCTGCAGATGAATTACCAATGAGATGATTGAAGAACGGCCCGGATAGGGTCCCCAAGAACATATCAACGAGTTCCCGGTCAGTCAAAGGTGGTTGTACCCTCCCAGTAAGGTCTCTCCATCTCTGCGCATATTCTTTGAAACCTTCTCCCGATCCTAACGACATGCCCTGGAGTTGGGTACGTGTAGGAGCGAGGTCGGCATTATACTGATACTGCTTGTAAAAACCAGTAGCCAACTCCTCCCAGTTACGAACCTTGGTTCCATCAAGCTGATAGAACCATTCGAGATGAGTCCCTGAAAGACTCTCCTGGAAGAAATGGATCCACAAGTTCTTGTCCACAGTGTATGGTTGGATCTTCCGCACGTAAGACCTGAGATGCAGCCTGGGACAGGATGCCCCATCATACTTAGCAAAAGAAGGAGCCTTGAATTTGTGTGGGATCAACATACCAGAAGATAGACCCAGGTCTCCGAAATCCAACCCAGGAACTTGTTGAATTTCCATGGCATTCAGACGATCCTCTAGTTGCTTGTACCGGTCCTCAGCTGGAGGGTATTGCTCATCATCAGTCTCGTTGTCGGAGACCACTAGAATAGGAACCTCTCTCCCTTGGGGACTGTCTTTCCCAACAGAGGAAGTAGCTTGGTCAGCATCATTTTGTGATACATATCCAGATTTGCGCCTAGGGTTGAACAACACAGTTCTCTTCTTCTTCTTCTTCAGAATCAGAGTCTTCAATTCCTTTTGACCCTGGGCTAGGCTCACAATCAACTCCTGGAACTGGGCATTCTGGGCCTGGAGGGCCTTGATAGCTTGTCCATTGGATGATTCAGGATTCATGATGACTGCAGTAATAAACAACAAAGAAGGTAAGTGACCTGCAACGAGTGTACCAGTAATGAAATGATATGTATGATATGCATGCAATGTTTTCAAGGACCTTGCAGGGTAAGCAAGAAATTTGTTAGAGCCGGGATCCGGTAGCTTGACTGAAGGAACTTCCTGTTGTAGAGAGTCCTTCTTCAAGGGTCAAAGGCTCACCATATCCAGTGGGTCATAGCCCCTGACAACCTTGGCTAGAGGAAAATAAATCCTCTTTTCCCCTTGCTAGATGTTTGATTCATCATGACCTACATCACAAGCCCTTGAGATCCTTGAAATGGGTTAGTCCTTATGCAGGATGTATGCAATGGTATGATGTTATGCTATGCATGGGGTAACGTAGGTAAACCCTGTTATGAGTCACAATTAAGGACTATAAACAAAACCTGTAAGAAACTCAAGTGTCAGATAACAAGCATGCAAGTAGTCAAGTATGAAAGCACACAAGTCACACCACAACCCTTAGAGTTTAGGCAAGCATGAGGTCTGGGTATTACCCTCTTTCAGTTTGTTGGTTAAGACATGTCCTATCAGAAATAACCGGGTTCTAGAGGATCCCAATATCACTGACTACCCTCAATCGGTCATAACTCCAGCATCGCAATCTTTTCTTGCGGCCAGAACCATCACGAGAGTTTAGCCTCAATGGGCGTAGCATACTGCTACTGTTCTATTGGCCAAGTTGGGTCATTTAAGGTTCTAAGATCGGTTGGTGCTTAATGACTCCTCAGAAGACCCATATTCTCCTCGTTGCGACACAAGGGATATCGGTACAGACCAAGGTGCCACACCAACGTAGCCACTGCTTCACCCATGTCGGTCTATGCTGGACAGGTCCCTCACAGCTTATGCTACCTAACGGGGTATCCCCAGATCCGGGTTAGGATCTATGTAACTCCAAGACAATGCCCACAAATATAAAGCAATCAAATCAAAGCAATTGAAAACACAAGTGATCTTAGTCCTAAGGTACACCTCACTTTAAAAGATTTCCCCAGCAGAGTCGCCAGTTCTGTGATCAGTGGATCTGGAACTGACTGTTTAACGCTGGTTCGCGAAATGTCGCGGAAGCAAGAGTCGCCACTGTCTTTTATTTTCTCCAATATGGAAAGGACAAAAGCACAGAAAAATTCCTTATTGAGATTAGTTCTCGGTTCGGGAGGTAGATTTATAGAAAGGGAAGGTGTTAGCACCCTTTCTATCCATGGTTATCCATGGGCTCTTAGATACTTGCTCATTTGTGTTTTCAAAAAATGTTTGTTTGCTTTTCAATCGTGAGTGGGTTTGAAAAAGTTTCGTTTAAAGTTTCAGATTGACACTTGTATCAGTCCTCAAGAGTGTTTGAAAAATTGTTTTTGAAAGCTTTTTGAAAAGTGTCGGTGTGAAAAGAAGTTTTTTATTTGTTTTGAATTAGAGCAAGTATCTACGAGTCGTCTACCTACCCTAAGGAATTAGTCTGTGTAGATGTCCTTAAGGTAGTGCCATCCCACCATTGAGAGGTAGGTAGCACCACCGTTGGAGGTGTTCGGGTCAATTCGAGGATTAGGGACAGTGTGGTCACCAGAGCAATAGGAGGACACCTTAGAAGCTACCCCCATGCCATGTTCATGGACATGAGGACTTACTAAAACGACCTCTACTCGACGACCACGTTTCGAGGGGCAAGGCAACAGTGAGGCGTACCCTAGGAGTGGTGTGTGAATTGTGTGTCATTTTCAGTTATATTTGTCTTGATCATGCATTGAGTGTTCTACGCATTGTTTATATTTGGGCATACATTCTTTCATGTGATAGTTAGCAATTTAAAGGTGCGGAATTTAGAGTGCGGGAAATAAAGGTCCTACGCTATTACAAGGTGCGGGTCTACATCGCCAAATTAAACCAAGACCTGATTTGAATTAAAGAAAAATGCAGAAAATAAATGTCCTAATTAACTATTACAAGGCTTTGGGGCAAATACATTACATTCATAAAAGAAATAATAAAAATAATTTGGCGCGAAAAGAAATAAGAATCGAGTGCGAGGGCGTTGGACCCTTTTAAAGAAATTGAATTGAAATTATAAATTAAATAAAGGAAAGAACTTATTTTTGAGTTTTGGTATTTGTGAAATTAAAGAGAATTAATTGGAATTAAAAGTTAAATAAAACCCTAGTTCTAAATTGTTTTTAATTTATTAAAGAAAAATGTTTAAGTTTGACCTAATTTAACCCTAATTATTTAATATACATATTTATTTACAAATTAATTAAGAATTAATAATGATGATGAGGTAATTTAATTATTTGGAGAAAAAAGTAAAATGCTACAAAACCTAATTTTTATGTGTTTTAATTTATTTAAGAAAAAATGTTAAAGTTAAACCCTAATTTAAAACTAAATTAATTATCAAATTTATTTACAACAACATTAATGCATTAAATAAATAAATATATTTTATTTTGGAATTTTCTGATTTTTTTGTATTTTTGTATGAAGATTAATTATTTGAAATAAATTGAGTAAAAGTGATCAAAAGAATAAAATAAAAAAGAAAAGAGAAGAAAAGAAATTAAAAGAATATACAAACATTGGGGTGTTCTCAGGCCCTTTTGGAGGTGTTCGCCAGCAATTTTGGCCCACTGATTCCTGGCCTTTTTTGACTTTCCAATGCTTGTGCGCGTGTGGTTGACTGATGCACATGGTGATCTGTAAATTCTGACCATTGGATTGGTCTTGTTGGGCGCGTGGCAAGCAAAGATATGAAGTTGCATGGTAGGCCTTTGGAAGTGGGCTACACAGAATCATGTTAGAAAGAAAAATATTGAATAGAGTGGGGGGACCTGGGAATCGAACCCAGGTCCCAATGCTTGAAGGACACATCACTCACCAACCAGCCAAACGCGTTTGTTTGATATATAATGGATAAAGAATAATAAGAGAGAGAGAAAGCAAGGGTTAGTGGGACAACAAAAAAGGGCGCCCGTTATTCAAACTGGCCAATCATTATTCAACACGCCAGCGTCTTCTTCTTCCTTCTTCGCTTTTGCCTGAAAACATAGAATAGATAGTGGGGGTTTTAAACCCCCACTAACCCTAAACCAGAAAAATAGCGAATAGAGCATAGTGAAAAAGAAAAAGGGCGCGAGGTGTGAGAACGAATCGTCTGGGCATCCTGGTTTCAATGGTATAGGTTTCATGGCCTAATTTTTCCATATACTCAAAGCCCCAAATGGAAGCTTCTGAAACCCTAGAACATTTCAATGGCATATTTCGCTACAGGCAAGATTAGTTCAATTAAAAGACACCAAAAGATTCA
Source organism: Vicia faba (assembly GCA_948472305.1). NCBI lineage: Eukaryota > Viridiplantae > Streptophyta > Magnoliopsida > Fabales > Fabaceae > Vicia > Vicia faba. Next base: position 183,779 of record CATIWC010001097.1, read on the forward strand.
GAGAGTCCATGTTAATACAAATCAAACATTAAAATGCATTAATATGGCATGAAATTCAAAGTACGATTATGCAAATTTTCATGAACCGGGCAATGGCGTTCTACCAGTTCTTGAGGTTAGGGGACTTGAAACGTATTGAGTCACGTTCAGGAAGGCTCCAGCAATATTTTTGGATACTTTTTTGACCTTGAAAAACACTCCAACTATGTTTTCAGTTTTGAACTTTTTAAGAAAAATGCAAGTTTGTGTTCTTGATCTGGGGCGCAGCCTGCTTGTGCTTGTGATTAGGTTTAGGTTTGTGTATGTATATGGAATGATTTTGGTTCAAAAGATCAAGCCTAAAGCCTTGTTTTAATGCTTTTCAATTTTGTGATTTTCATGATCTTTTTTCAATCTTTTCTCCATCAAAACATTGCCAATCTTTGTAGATTCTTGCCTTTTTGAGTATGCACGAAATATTGAGTGAATGATGAGTGGAAATACTGCATAAAAAGATTTGAAAACATTTGTTTAGTATTTTTCTCATATTTAATTTTAATTAAATGAATTAATAGATTTAAAAATTCAATTAATAAATTAAAAATAAGAAAATAACTCCCCTTTGGGTCAATGGGTCGTGCATAGCTTTTGGGTGATGATTCTTGGAAGATATTGTGGCCCATTAGCAATTTTGAGGCATTTGAAGCAAAGTTGACTTTTCAAAATTCCCAAAAAGTTCCCAACTTCCACAAGGCATATCTTGCTCAATTTGTAAGCTTTGATCATGTTCTTGGACATTTTGGAAAGGTCTTGAAGTCCTCTAACCAATGCCTTTGGTCCCATGTCATTTTGATTTACCAATCTCAAGTTATGGTCTTTGACTTAAAGTGCCTTTTTGTTGACTTTTGAAAATGACCTATAATGTTGAGATTGATAACTTTTTGTGAGAGCATTTCTTGGACTTGAAGTGTGAATATGAGTTGTAGGAAATGTCATTCTATTCAAAATGAGCTTTGGATGGAATTTTTCTGATAAACCATGTGGAAGTTATGCCTTGGTCAAGTTACAGTTGACTTTTTCAACTGTCCAAATATAGAAACTTTTGCATCTTGAGACTTTTTGAGCCATGCTTTGAGAATCATGATCAAGAATTGATCAAATGATGTTTGTGGCTTAAAAATGAGATGTTGACCAAAAATTTGGACTTTTGACTGTCAAATGACCATTTTGCCCCTACAATTGACTGTTGAGCAATTAGGGTTTTTGACTGTGCAATTTTGTGTTGTGAGTCTTGAAACTTGGCATGAGGATGCTTGACAATGTTTATAGGCATGTGGGACTAGTTTGGGCCCTTGGAAACTTCAACTTCTTTGCCATAACAAAAACCCTAATTTTTTACTGTTAGGAGGCAATTGGACTGTGCAACCTTTTGAGAGATTTTGAAGCATGCTCTTGGCAAATCTTGAAGAATATGGGAGGGAAAATTTTGGGGTACAACAGTTACCATACACCTTTCACAGCCAGACTTTGCTTAAACTGTACGAACAACATGGCAGAGTATGAAGCTTGCATCTTTGGACTCAAGGCTGCCATAGACTTGGGAATCAAATCCTTAGATGTATTTGGGGACTCAGCTTTGGTCATCAGTCAGATCAAAGGAGAGTGGGATACAAAGCATCCAAACCTCATCCCTTACAAAGAACATGTGTTGACATTGTTACCGCATTTCGAGCAGATTACCTTCGAGCACTTCCCGCGAGAAGAAAATCAGCTAGCAGATGCTCAAGCCACAATGTCATCCATGTTTAAACTTAACTGGGACAATGAGGCTCCCCAAATATCCATTGAATGGATGGACGAACCTGCACATTGTCACGAGATTAATACCGAGGAAGTAGTGGACCAGCCCTGGTTCCACGAAGTCAAAAGGTATCTCGAGGCTCAAGAATACCCTGAAGGAGCTTCAGTCAACGACAAAAAGTTCTTAAGGAGATTTTCGGCAAAAATCTTCTTGAGCAATGGCATCCTGTACAAGCGCAATCATGATTCTATTCTGCTCTATTGTGTAGACAAAGCTGAAGCTGAAAGAATTATGGATGAACTGCATGAAGGTACCTTTGGCACTCACTCTAGCGGGCATACGATGGCTAAAAAGATCCTAAGGGCATGCTATTACTGGTTTACCATGGAAGCTGACTTCTATCAACATTCTCGAACATGCCACAAATGTCAAATCTATGCAGACAAGGTGCACGTGCCTCTTGTTCCCCTGAATGTCTTAACATCTCCTTGGCCATTCGCTATATGGGGAATCGACATGATTGGAGAGGTCAAGCCTACAGCATCCAATGGACACCGCTTCATTCTGGTAGCCATTGACTACTTCACCAAGTGGGTCGAAGCAGCTTCCTTTGCACCAGTTACTAAGAATGTGGTTGCCCGCTTCATCAAGCAGAAATTTATTTACCGGTACGGTATCCCCGAAAGGATCATTACTGATAACGGTACAAACCTTAACAATACTATGATCATTGCCTTGTGCGAGCAGTTCAAGATTCAACATCACAATTCATCTCCCTATCAGCCAAAGATGAACGGTGTTGTCGAAGCTGCGAACAAAAATATCAAGAAGATCATACCAAAGATGACAGTCACCTACAAGGACTGGCATGAAATGCTACCGTTTGCTCTCCACGGATACCGTACCACGGCGCGCACATCAATAGGGGCAACACCCTATTCCTTGGTATATGGCATGGAAGTTGTTTTACCTATCGAGGTTCAGATTCCCTCCTTGAGAATCATGAAGGATGCTGGTTTGAGTGAAGACGATTGGATTTAGACCCGGCTTGATCAACTTAACTTGATTGATGAAAAGTGACTTACTGTTGTTTTCCACGGTCAGACGTATCAAAAGCGGATGATCAAAGCTTTCAACAAGAAAGTTAGGCGCCAGACATATCAAGTCGGGGATCTGGTAATCAAGCGGATCATCTTGCCACAAAGTGATCCCAGGGGAAAATGGACTCCCACCTATGAAGGACCATTTGTAATCAAGAACATCTTTTCTGGTGGGGCAATGATCTTAACCACCATGGATGGCGACGACCTACCGCACCCTGCGAACGCAGACATAGTCAAAAGATATTACGCATAAACGACCCGCTAGGTTGACACACCTAGGCAAAAAAAAAGGGGCATCCCGGTGAATCGAAAACCCGAAAGGGCGGTTCAGGCAAAAATTAGGGATAAACAAAAGAATATGTACACCCGGCAAGTTGAAAACCCGAAAGGGCGACTTGGGCAAAAAAGGGTTTCCCGGTGGACTGAAAATCCGAAAGGGCGGTCCAGGAAAAAGTTAGGGAATTAAAGCGTATGACTATGTCTCTTCGGATCACTTTAAGGACAATCTCTTCATAGATAAACCTAGAACTTATGATCAATCCAATCATCTTCGGACAAAGCAACGGATGGACAAGATATTCGGAGTTATGAAGGCTATAGCGGAATGGGACCCCATGGGATATTCTCACACATAGCTATCTTTCTTTGTATAAAATTTTCTTATTTTTATGACACCATCCTCGTACTGGGATGTCTGTCTCCTTTGTACACAAATACTTATTCAAAGTAAATACAAAGATACCTCTTTAAAGTGCAAAAACTATTTGTCTTTTTCTTTTTCAGTTGTGTTTTTATTTGCAAAAACGTCCAATAATTCATTGATGAGCATATACATTTGAACATAATTACTGTTTACAAATAAACAGGATGGAAAAGAACAATTACTGACAAACTGAAAGGATAAGAAAAAGTTCTTAGGCTATTCCGAGAGAAATCCCCTGTAGTACATCATCCAGATCCCCAGCGGAGCTAAAACCTTGAAATACATATCCCCAGCGGAGCTAAATTTCAAACCCTTAATTCCCACCAAAGTTAAAACTTCAAACTCCCAATCCCCAACGGAGCCAAAGCTTTGAGTTACAGATCCCCAGCGGAGCTGAAACCTTCATCCCCAGTCGAGTCAAGACTTCTAATCCCCAGCGAAAACCATCCAATTTCCCCAGCAAGTTATCTTAAAACCTGGAAATCAACCAGATAACAGTTAACTTTTGTCTATCCCTAACCTAGGATAACTCCCCAGTAGAGCGGCAGACGATCGGAAACTCCTGAACTTACTCTCCAGCAGTAAGTATTCTTCCCCACAGAGTTTTTACTCCCCAACAGAATGAAGATTCTCATTCTTGATTCCCCAGTAAAGTTGCCAGAGTATTCATTTCTCCAGCATGAATTTGTCAGAGTTTTTAATCCCCTGCAGATTGAAGATTCTCATTCTCATATTCCCTAGTGAAGTCACCAAAGTTTTTACTCCCCAACAGAATGAAGATTCTCATTCTTAGTTCCCCGCAGAAATCATCAGATATGTCTCTATTCCCCAGCCGAGTAAGGATACCCATTGTGTTACCCCCAGTAGAAGTCATCAAAATTCTCTGAATTCCCCAAGCAAATTTCTCAAGCAGTTTGGCATTACTCTCACTACAGAATTTTCGTCAGTACTCCAACAGTCGCCCAAGGATTTCTCATCCTCAACAATCAAATATTTTGAATCTCCAGCAGGGTCAAGGACTTATTTTCCCCGGCAACAGTCAAGGATTTTATTATCCCTAACTATCAAGGATTTATTTTCCTCCGCAAGACAGCTAATCAGCTAACATGCGCATACATTACATCCATATATCATAAACATTTATAAAACACATTCATTGCATCATTCAATTTCATGAAACATAACTTTGTGTTTCAGCTACCATTTTACCCTTTTCAGGATAAGATTAACAACTATCATTAACAATATTCAAAGATTTCAGATACAGATTAGATACGCTCCAGACACGGAAGTCATTCTATTTCTCATTCAGATTCAACTATAAATTTCAAGTTCAGATACACTCCAGACACAGAAGTCATTCTGTCACTTGTTCAAATTCAGATATACTCCAGACACGGAAGTCATTCTGTCACTTATTCAGATGCAGTCCAGATACGCTCCAGACACGGTTTCCATTCTGTCACCTATTCTGATTTTCTCCAGCTCAGAGAGGCTCCGGACACGGATGCTATTCTGTTGCTTATTCAGATTCAACATTCAGATACAACTTGGATATGCTCCAGACATGGATGCTATTCCATTGCTCATTCAGGTTCAGTCCCCAGATATAGTTCAGATACGTACCAGACACGGACACCATTCTGATACTCATTCTTTTGACTTACAACTTACAACTCAGCAAACATTCTTGGATGGCATCTTTAAGCCCATCTCCAACAAGATTCTATCACATCTCCAAATGGCATCTTTAAGCCCATTCCCTCAACTATATTTTGACGAGTACAAATTTACGGGCACTCTAGTGTCCAATCATCTTTTACCTTCGAGTCACGAACGGCAAAGATCGCCAATCTAACTCTTCAGGTTCAAGAAGATTGAACAGGGGCAGCTGTTGTACCCCAAAATTTTCCCTCTCATATTATCAATATTTTCCTCACAAGACTCTTTGGACTCCAGACAGGATTAGGGTTTGCTCAACTCAAGACATCTCCTTGCACTGATGACCTGAAATTAGGGTTTGAGTTTGAACAGGGATTTTTGGACCATCAATACTTAATACGACTTTCATACACCATCTTGGACCCATAAGATTGCTCATACCAAGTTTCAAGCCTTGAGCCACATTTTTGCCCAGTCAATTGGACAGTTGACCTAAAAATCAACTGTATTGGGGAAAAAGTCAACCATGGCCAATTTACAGTCAAAATTCATAATTTTTGATCCACATCAACATTATAGTCTCTTATGTACCATTTGATCAAGTTTGGACCACAACTCCTCAAGAAATTTGATCAGATCATCAAAAGGGCAAAATGGTCAAAATTAGGGTTTTAACTAAGAAGGGGCAATTTCTGATTTTTGACCTAGCCAGTGACCAATTGGGTTCAAGCATGATTTCAAGGACTCAATAGCATCATCTTGACCTAATCACATAGTTCAAAAGATCTCAAAAGCATTGGATTGACAGATGAATTTTCCAGTCAACTGATCAAAAATCAATTATACACTGAAAAGTCAAACTTTGACTTTTTGGTCAAAATCAAGTGACAAGGGTCATAATTCATAAAGATATGTCAAAATGTGAAACTTGTTGATCAAGAAACCTAATTTTGAAAATTAGGGTTTTAATTTGAAATATTTCATAACTTAGAATTTTTCTAAGTTATGGAAATTTCTTATTTTTTCCAAACTTTCCACAACTTTTTCACCATGATGCAATTGGATTCAAAGAAAACTTCCAACATGAAAGTCATAGTCCTCCATGAAATACACAACTTTGGTTCACAAAGTTTTCCAAAATGATTCTTGGATCTCAAGTTATGATTTTGTGAATAGGGGTCCATAAACTTTTTAACTTAGTGAAATTTTGCCCTAGTTTAGGCAGATTTTTGACCTAACTTCATAGCAACTTTTCACCTAGTTCCAAGAGGAATATCAAGTTTAATTTCAAATATGAATTGTAGAGCATGTTACAAGCTTTCCAAAATGTCCAAGAACTCTCCAAGGTCATTTATGGTTAGGGAGAATCGAATAAATGAAAATGGCAAATTATCACTTTTGTTCAAGGAATTTTTACAATGTTACAAGTTGCAAATCAGCTTCAAGCATGCTTGTACTTGGTTTTAAAGGTCCTAATACCTTCTACACTTATTAATTAAATGCAAACACATTGGATTTTGGCTTTGTTCTAATCTATGGAGCTTTGTACATTGAATCAATCCATTTATTGCATAAATATCACAATACCATTTTCATAAAGCATGCTTTATGCAACTTTTCATAGCTGGAGCCATGGACCTAATCTTTTGCTTCAAACAATATCCACAAATATCAGGAAACTTGTACCAACTATGTGCAGCTAGCAAGCAAGCCTGTATAGGCTTTGGCATTGTCACTTCCAACTTTTCTTCAAAAGCAAGAAACTTGCAAAAGTCAAGGGATCTCATCCATCTGATAAAGGCAAGCCTTGGTATCATTTCAAACAACCTCAGAACATTGTAACAAGCAAGAAACACGAATTGCTAAGAGCTAAAACAGCCTCAAACACAAAAAACACCATTTTCTGCCCAAACAGGCCAATCTCTGCAAATCACAAGCCATTTCCACATTGCCTCGTGCGTTTTGCTTTGAATCACTTCAAACACATTACATACCTCCTACCTAAACTATCCAGGCCCCTGTCTTGCAACTGTAAGCTCAGTTTCACACTTCACGATTTTCATTTTGAAGGTTTGCAGGTTGACTTCTACAGGGAGATTCAAGCACCTACAAGGCAAGCTGAGCATTGGAGAAGCTTGAGAGACCTTCAAGGTAGCTCACAAGAACTTCAGGCCTCACTCAAAGTTCCCACATTGCCATACCCAAACTCAACTGAACAAGGTATTTGTCAAGTTTCTATCTCTCTATTTAGGCATCCTTAAGCTTAGGTTTGTGAAGAAAAAATGCAGTCCTTAACGTGCTTGAGCTGTACATATGCATAGTTTCCATTTATATTAACTGAGCTAAGAGTATTTGATTGTTGAAGTTGCTGAAAAAACTAGGTCAAAATTTAGGGCCATTATAATTCTCCTTGGTCTTTGAGAGTTAGGTCATATTCTTTATATCACTAGAATCATGAGATCATGAGCTACATTTTTCATGTTATAAGTTTTTGATTTTATGCAAAGAATAGCAAGAACAGGTTTTGAATACAGAAGCGCGCATTTTTGGTCTGGAGGTCAGGGATGAAGTGATCTTGGGCTTGGGCTTGCTGTCTCTACTTTTTGCACCCCCCCCCCCATTTTACTTCTGCACCCCCCCTTTGCATTTCTTTTTATTTTTTATATTTTCTTGCATATTTTTTATTTTGATTTGCATTTATTTATTTTCTGAACATTATAAAATCATAAAAACATTTTCTTACTTTTTTGCATTTTTATTTTATTATTTTTATTATTTTTTTGGCATAAAAATAGTTTATTAGGTTTATAAAACTTATTTTCTTAAATAAACTTGTAAATAATAATAAAAATACTTAAATATTTTATTTTATTATATTATACACATAAAATATTATTTTCTCACATATTTTAATTTTAATATTTATACATAATATTATTACTATTTTTCTTGTACATAAATGAATAAAAAGAATATTAAAAAACAATATTTTCTTTTAAAATAAAACTAGGGTTTCCCCTTTTTAAAAATAATCACAATATTTTTTCTTATTTTAGACTTAAATAATTTATTTTTCACATACATAAAAAATAAATACAAAAACATTTTTTGCATATTTACATCTTATTGCATATTTAAATAGTTATTTATTTATTTATTTATTGTACAATAAATTCAATTGGGTTGTAATAGTAAATTAGGGTTTTATTTTGTGCAAATATCCCCTATTCAAAACTTGTATCCCCCCTCCCATAATATTGTTGTAATAGCTTAGATTTACATTACGCAATTTATCGCATTATATGCATGTTTAGTAAAAACTAGGGTTTGTATGATAAGACAAAATCAAACAAATAGCATGACCTAAATACAATACAAAATGCATGAAAATGACAACACATTAAACACAAGCACCTCTAGGGTTTCACCCATTTGGTTTCCTTAAAACATGGCCATGGTATGCATGCTAAAGTATCTTGGCAAAATCAATTAAAACAAAAGATCATAGTCCCTCGATGACGCTAGACAAGTTGCCTAAAAACAAATGATCTTAGTCACTAAAAAACTTGCTAAGATACTTGGCACCATTGTTATCATGGTCATACGATGACCCACGCCCGTCCCATTTAACATCCAAAGATAGGGTTGTCTACTAAAACAATAGTAGGTCAACAATATCAAAGGAATAAAAATGTATAAGAAAGACTTTTGAGTAGGTAGATAAGCTTCTAGTTACTTGATCAACTTCAAAACAATCCTTGCTATTTTCAAACAAACACACACATTTTCAAAAACAATTTCCAAACAACTTTCAAAACATTGAAACATTTTTCAAAAGACAAACATCTTTGTATACATTCATACAAACAAGAATCATTACAAAGATTGCCTAAACAAAGGCCTCTTTTCAAAATACTTTCAAAACCATATAAAGCACCATTTCAAACAATTGGAAAAGCAAAGCAAGTGATCTAAAACAAGTAAATAAGAGCCCATGGAAAACCATGGATGAAAAGGATGCTAGCACCTTCCCTTTTCATAATCTACTCCCCGAACCCAAAAACAATCTCAAAGGTCTTTCCTGTGATTTTTTTCCTTTCCTTTTGGATAAAATAAAAGTTGGTGGTGACTCTTGCTAAACCGCAACATTTGCGAACACAAACGCAAAACATCAAGTCAGTTCTCCCATCGCATAACAATTAGCAATGTTGCAAGGTATATTAGCATTCTTTTGGAGGGACTAATATCACTTGTAAGGCAACTTAGATAGCATCATCGAGGGACTATGATCTTGTATTTGCTTGTTTTTGCTAAGATACCTTACATGCGTAATATGGCCATTTTGTATAAGGCAACCAAGTGGAATAACCCTAGGGGGTGCTTGTGTGCAAGTGTATTTGATTGCATGCATTTTTTGTCTTGATTAGGGTTCTCTATTTGTTGATTTCGTGTCTTGCCATACACACCCTAATTACTAGCAATATATGAAAGCAATAAAAAGTGAGAAAAGTAAATATCCTACGCTATTACAATCATTAGGGGGATGGGGTGTACAAATTTACAAATTGGGATTACGAACAAAATTAAATCCTAAGTTACTATTACAACCATATTGAATGGATAAGAATGTACAAGAAAATGTGAAATGAACTTGTTTTGTTTCAGAAAAGAGATAAGTTTTGTTTAAGAAAATATTTTTGATCTTTTTGTTTTACGAAATAAAATAAAACATATAAAATGTAAAATGTTTTTGGTGCTTTTGATTAGTGAAATAAGAAGTGATAGCAAAAATAGTAAGGAAAAAGAAAATAGAATCAGCGCATTACTGACTAAAAGAGATCAGAAGTTCTGACTCTGGCGTGCTGCAAAACAGAGATCATATTAGTAAAAATAGGTAAAGTCAGAAGTTCTGGGTCCGCTGGGAACAAAGAATATTTCAGAAGTTCTGATACCACTGACAGAACTTAGTCTCCCTCTCCATGCTAGTCAGAACATCTACAACTTAGTCATTTCTCAACAGAACAGAAGATGCGCATATAACAGTTATGGCAGGTTTCATAGTGTTTCAGAAAAAAGAGATATCAGAACTATAAATCAGAGGCGAGCATGAATTTGTTAATTCTAATTTCCTTAAGAAGTTCTGAACTAATTTACTCCCTACTTAGGCATACAAATACATGAAACCTCAGAATACGTACAGCATCAGAAACATGATGTCTACATTTTATTTTTGAACATGCAAATCTGATAATGCTTAAGTAATATAATGAGAGTCAGCAGAAGCTTACCTTGCAGCTGGAAAACACTTTGTGAACTGGAGTCTGGTTCTGAACTCTGAATAGCTTCTTCACGTACTCAGTAGGCTGGAAGCTTTTAACATGGGCAATGAATGATTAGAAAAATTCTGGAACAGCCAAGGGGTAAAGTGTTGACTTCTTGAGGTGGATGTGGATGGAGAGTATGTTACAGTCTGAACACATAAGTTAGGATAGCTTCTAATATGTGAATCACAAACTGTATGGACGGTTTTGGTCAAGAAACACTTGAGAAAAAGGTAATTTGTATGCAAAAAATCAAAAGTTAACAGGTTTTGTATTTTGTGTTTGCAGTTTTAGATTCTTGGAGTTTTAGCAGGGGTTCAAGGATTTTTCTTTCTCAATTTTTCGACCCTTTTACAGTTGTCAATAAGGTCTAATTTATAGGCAAAGGTTTAGTAGCTTGGAGAGGTCAAGGGGCACCACCATCATAAGTTGGGCGCTGACTTGCTCTTGAAGTAATTTCAAATAGGTATGGTGGTCAGCAGTTTTAATAGCGCCTAAGCTGAATTTTTAAGCAGGAATTAAGGAAAAGTAACCTCAAAAGCAAAAGTAACGTATGGGCCCAGCACACTTTTGTACAAAAGTTTGCTTTTCCAAGACAGTAAAGGTACTTTTATGCCACACGTGGGGAAATCCTTTAGATAAAGACTCAAAAGTGGTTGTGAGCATTAAATGATGATGAGATTGATCAAACCAGAAATCCTGCAATGTGAGATTCTGCATCATTGCTTAATTCTAAATCAGAAGTTCAGCTTCAGCGTAACTTAGAATAGACATCTAACTTTTGATCTTTGTATCTCCTTGCTCCAGCATGTTCTGAAGGAGCTCTCAGACTTTCCAAAAAGCTTGCAACACACTTTGTAAACCTTTTTGAACTACCCTTTCAAACTCTGCCTGAATCTTTGTGAAAACTGGCCCAGAAGTTGTAACCAAACTCTGTCTTGGAACTGTCTAGAATTTGTTGAGTGCTTCAGTTTCATGGATGTGTCTTTGAGGAGTCATAACTTGAAATCCCAGCATTTCTAGGAGAAGTTTTTTTCTGTAATGTTTCAGATCTTGTTTGAGTCCATAACTCTTGTGTTAGAAGTTAATCCAAAAGCAGCTTGCATCATGGTGATAGTCTGATCAGAAGTTCTGAGCTTGTCATATTTCTTAAACACTTAGAAAAAATTCTAAGTATTTAGAAATTTGACTTTTCCAATAGCAAATTTGACTTTTGACTTTCTTAATGAAACAAACTTTATATTTTAACATGTCTTGTTAAATATGATTCTTGAAACTTGATTTTGATCCAAAAGTCAAAGTTTGACTTTTTAGTGTGCAAATGACCATTTTGTCCTTGTGAATTACTTTCTTGAAAAATTTGTAATTTAAAGCTTGAAATTGGATGGAAGCAAACATGAGGGTTCAGGGTGATCCTTTGAGAAATGAGAGGGAAAATTTTGGGGTACAACAGCTGCCCATGTTCAATCTTCTTAAACCTGAAGAGTTAGATTGGCGGATCTGCCATTCGTGACTTAAAGGTGGAAGATGATTGAACACTTGAGTGCCCAGAAATTTGCACTCGATTATGTTGTGGTTGATTTTATAGGGAATGGGCTTAAAGATTCTATTTGGAGAAATGATGGACAGTTGTTAGAGATGGGCTTATAGATTCCATCCAGAGGTGATTGTATTTGGACTATATTTGAGTGACAAAATGACATCTGTATCTTGACTGTATTTCAATGAGTGACAGAATGACATCTGAATCTGGATCGTATCTAAATTGTATTTGAGTGAGTGACAGAATGACATCCGAATCTGGATCGTATCTGAACTGTATCTGAAGTTGAAATCTGAATGAGTATCAGAATGGCATCTGTATCTGATGCGTATCTGAACTGTATCAAAAGTTGAAATCTGAATGAGTATCATAATGGCATCCGTGTCTGGAGAACATCTAAACTGTATCAGAATTTGAAATCTGAATGAGTATCATAAGGGCATCCGTGTTTGGAGTGTATCTGAACTGTATCAAAAATTGAAATCTGAATGAATATCAAACTGGCGTCCGTGTCTGTAGCATATTTGAACTGTATCAAAAGTTGAAATATGAATGAGTATTAGAATGGGATCCGTGTTTGGAGCGTATCTGAATTGTATCTGAAAGCTGAGTCTGAATGAGTATCAGAATGCCAACCGTGTCTGGAGCGTATCTGAACTGTATCAAAAGTTGAAATATGAATGAGTATCAGACTGGCATCCATGTCTGGAGTGTATCTGAAATGTATCAAAAGTTGAAATATGAATGAGTATCAGAATGGCATCCGTGTCTGGAGCGTATCTGAACTGTATCAAAAGTTGAAATCTGAATGAGTATCAGAATGGCGTCTGTGTCTGGAGCGTATCTGAATTATATCAAAAGTTGAAATATGAATGAGTATCAGAATGGCATCCGTGTCTGGAGCGTATCTGAACTGTATCAAAGGTTGAAATCTGAATGAATATTAGAATGGCGTCTATGTCTGGAGCGTATCTGAACTGTATCAAAAGTTGAAATCTGAATGAGTATCAGACTGGCATCCGTGTCTGGATCGTAACTGAACTGTATCAAAAGTTGAAATCTGAATGAGTATTAGAATGGCATCCGTGTCTGGAGCGTATCTGAAAACTTTGAACATTTGTTAATGGTAGTTGTTAACCTTATCCTGAAAAGGATAAAATTTTAACTAAATGCAAAGTCATGTTGTATGAAATGCATAGTATAATGCATTTGTGTTATCAATGTTTATGATATATGGATGCAATGTATGCGTATGTGAGCTGATTCTGCAGTACTACTATTGGATTGAAGAAAATAAATCCTTGTCTGCTGCTGAGGATATGGAGTATAAGTCCTTATGTTGTGAAGTTGAAGTGTTGATGAATTTCTCCTTAGAGAAATAAACTCTGTTGTAAGGGGAATGTCGTGTACTGTTTGTAAAACCCTATTGGGGAATCCTAAGAAATTTGACGACTTCTACTGGGGATTTGATAGTTGGTAGCTTTGTTCCGCTGGGGATTAAACTGCATACTGCAGGGATTGTGGAAATAGCAGAGAGATTTTCCTACCTCTAAAAGCCATCAGTGATTGTCTTTCTATTTTGTTTATTTGTAAACAGTAATTATGTTCAAATGCACATGTTCAAAAATAAATCATTGGACGTTTTTGTAATCAAAACACAAAAGTAAAGAAAAACAGATAGTTTTTCACTTTCAAAGGGATATCTTTGTATTGACTTTGAGTAAGTATTTGTACAATGATACAAGTATTCTATAAAGAGAATGTTGTCGTAAAAAAATGAAAATTTTGATACAAAGAAAATATAGCTATGTACAATAACCCCATGGGGGTCCCATTCTGCTATAGCCTTTGTATCTCTGAGCATCTTGTCTGTTTGTTGCCTTATTCGAAGTTGATTGAATTGATCAGAACCTCTGAGTTTGTCATTTGAAGCCAAAGGTTGTCCATAAGGTGATCCAACGGGACATAGTCATACAATTTAATTCCCTAACTTTTTCCTGGACCGCCCCTTCGGGTTTTCAATCCACCGGGAAACCTTTTTTTGTCCAAGTCACCCTTTCGGGTTTTCAACTTGTCGGGTGTACAGATTTTTTTTGTTTTATCCCTAATTTTTGCCCGAGCCTTTTTGGTTCGTCGGGATGTCCTTGTTTTGCCTAGGTTTGTCAACCTAGCGGGTCTCTTATGCGTAGTATCTTTTGACTATGTTCGCGTTCGCAGGATGCGGCAGGTCGTCACTATCCATGGTGGTCAAGATCATTGCCCCACCAGAGAAAATTTTTTTGATTACAAATGGTCCTTCGTATGTAGGAGACCATTTGCTCCTGGGATCACCTTGTGGCAGTATGATGCGCTTGATCACCAGATCTCCAACTTGATATACTTTTCGTCTGACCTTCTTGTTGAAAGCCTTGATCATCCATTTTTGATACATTTGACCATGGAAAACAGCAGTAAGTCTCTTCACATCAATCAAGTTCAGTTGATCAAGTCGAGTCTGGATCCAATCGTCTTCGTCCAGCCCTGCATCCTTCATAATTCTCAGAGAGGGGATCTAGACCTCAATAGGTAATACAACCTCTATGCCGTATACCAGAGAATAGGGTGTTGCCCCGGTTGATGTGCGAGCTATGGTACGATATCCATGGAGAGCGAATGGTAGCATCTCATGCCAGTCTTTGTATGTGACTGTCATTTTCTGTATGATCTTTTTGATATTCTTATTTGCAGCTTCGACAGCACCATTCATCTTTGGCCGATAAGGGGAAGAATTGTGAGGCTGGATCTTGCATTGCTCGCACAGGGCGGTGATTATAGTATTGTTCAGGTTCGTACCATTGTCTGTAATGATCTTCTCCGGGATACTGTAACGACAGATGAGATTTTGCTTAATGAAATGGGCAACAACATTCTTGGTAACAGAAGCGAAAGAAGCTACCTCCACCCACTTTGTAAAATAGTCAATGGCCACTAGGATGAAGCGGTGTCCATTGGAGGCTGTTGGCTTGATTTCCCCAATCATATCAACTCCCCACATAGCAAAGGGCCAAGGAGCCATCAAGACATTCAGAGGAACCAGAGGTACATGCACCTTGTCAGCATAAATCTGACATTTATGGCAGGTTCGAGAGTGTTGATAGAAATATGCTTCCATGGTAGACCAGTAATAGCCTGCCCGTAGGATTTTCTTTTCCATCATATGCCCACTGGAATGGGTGCCAAAAGTTCCTTCATGCAATTCATCCATGATCCTTTCAGCTTCAACCTTATCTACACACAGAAGTAACACAGAGTCATGATTGTGTTTTTACAAAATGCCATTACTAAGGAAGAACTTAGAGGAGCATCTCCTTAATAACTTCTTGTCATTAACTGAAGCTCCTTTCGGATATTCTTGAGCCTTGAGATACCTCTTGACTTCGTGAAATCAGGGCTGGTCCACTACTTCTTCAATATTAATCTTGTGATAGTGTGCTGGTTCCTCCATTCATTCGATGGTGATCTGGGGAGCCTCGTTATCCCAATTAAGTTTAAACATAGATGACATTGTGGCTAGAGTGTCTGCTAGCTGATTTTCTTCTCGCGGGAAATGCTCGAAGGTAATCTTCTCAAAATGTGGTAGCAACGTCAAAACATGTTCTTTGTAAGGGATAAGGTTTGGGTGTTTGGTGTCCCATTCCCCTTTGATCTGACTGATAACCAAAGCTGAATCTCTGAATACACTCAAAGATTTGATCCCTAGGTCTATGGCAGCTCTTATATCGAAGATGCATGCTTCGTATTCCGCCATATTGTTTGTACAATTGAAGCAGAGTATGGCAGTGAAGGGAGTATGACACCCTTCCGGAGATATGAGTACGGCACCGATACCATTTCCAAGTGCATTGGATGCCCCATCAAAGAACAGGGTCCATCGGGATCCTTGTTCAGGTCTGTCATATGGCCTGAATTCTTTACAGTTGTCTAATGTCATGATGTCTTCATCTGAAAATTAAAACTTCATGGATTGGTAGTCTTCTACAGCTTGGTGAGCAAGGTGATCAGCTAGTACACTGCCCTGTATAGCCTTCTGGGTAGTATATTGTATGTCATATTCCGTCAGGATTCTCTGCCATCTCGCTATTCTCCCAGAAAGAGCAGGCTTCTCGAAGATGTATTTTATCGGATCCATTTTAGATATCAACAAAGTAGTATGAGTCAGCATATATTGTCTTAGCCGGCGAGCAGCCCATGCCAGAGTGCAGCAAGTTTTCTCGAGCAGTGAATATCTGGTTTCACAGTCGATAAACTTTTGCTTAGGTAATAAATAACATGCTCTTTTCGGACAGACTCGTCATGCTGCCCCAATACACACCCCATTGAGTTTTCTAAAATAGTCAGATATATGATCAATGGTCTTCCCTCGACTGGTGGCATCAACACAGGAGGCTCTTGTAAGTATTCTTTGATTTTGTCAAAAGCAACTTGGCACTCGTCATTCCATTTGACCACTTGATATTTCTTCAACAATTTGAAGATTGGTTCACAAGTAGCTGTCAGGTGAGAGATGAATCTGGCAATGTAGTTCAAACACCCCAAGAATCCTCTGACTTCCTTCTCAGTACGAGGAGCATGCATCTCTTGTATTACTTTAACTTTGGCAGGATCGACCTCGATACCTTTATTGCTGACGATAAAGCCTAGGAGTTTACCGGACCATACCCCAAATATGCATTTGTTTGGATTCAACCTCAGCTTGTACTTCTTCAGTCTCTCAAACAGTTTTTGTAAGTGATCAAGATGCTCTTCTTTTGTTTGGGATCTGACTTTCATGTCGTCCACGTAGACCTTTATTTCATGATGTATCATGTCATGAAATAAGGCTACCATGGCACGTTGATAGGTTGCCCCAGGATACTTTAGTCCGAATGGCATCACCTTATAGCAGAAAGTGCCCCACTACGTGACAGACGTTGTTTTCTCCATGTCCTCATGCGCCATTTTGATTTGGTTGTAACCTGAGAATCCATCCATGAAGGAAAACACTTTGTGTTGTGCCGTATTTTCAATTAGAATATCAAAGTGGGGGAGCGGAAAACCGTCCTTAGGGCTTGCCCTATTCAAATCTTTGTAGTCCACACACATTCTCACTTTGTGGTCCTTTTTGGGCACGGGAACAACATTGGTAACCCAATGGGGATAAGAGGTGACAGCCAAGAATCCAGCGTTGAATTGCTTCATGACTTCTGCTTTAATCTTTTCTGACATATCAGCCTCATGCGGCGAACCTTTTGCTTTACCACCGGACAATCCTCTCCTGTAGGCAGACGATGTACCACAATATCTGCATCAAGTTCTGGCATGTCTTCATATGACCAGGAAAAGACTTCAACATAATCGTGTAACAACTGAATCAGACGCTCCTTGATACTGGGTTCCAGATTGGCACCCATCTTGACCTCTTTTTTGTCTTCTTTGGTACCTAGGTTGATTGTATCCACGGGTTCCTTGTGAGGCTGAACGATTCTCTCTTCTTGTTGTAGTAGTCTAGAAAGTTCTCCTGGTACTTCACAATCTTCCTCACCTTCATCTTCGGCTTGGTAGATTAGATTCTCAGAGTCACAAAAGGCCATAGCAGTATCGTTACCCATGGGATCCCGAATGGATGTGTACTTGCATTATGAGTGTGAGTGTGTGTAAGGGTATAGCTATTCTTGAAAGAAATAAAAATGAAAAAATAAAAACAATGAGCACAAAATTTTGTATGCGAAAACTTCCATGATTCATTGATGTCATATGAAAATGAGATAATAACCCTTACCAATGGACCATTGTGCCTCGGGTAAGACACAAGATTTTAAGAGTGCCATTTGTTTTAATATTACAGATCCAACAAAATGTAAAGACAAATTACTGTGGGATAAAAGTGACCGGGACAAAATCTCTAGCCTCCCAGTTGCTAAACCCTCCACTGATGGTTGGGAATATCCAATCCTCCAAGTCACAACTATCTTCATCATCTTCTACGGTGTTGACCTCGCGGTTGCTGATCTTCATGGATAGTCTTCCAGCACGAGCGCGGCGTAAAGCCTCTTGGGCACCTGAAGTGAAACCTAGGCCAAACTTGTCAGACTTATATGGGATATTTGGGAGTTGTCCCCAGATAGTGCACCCACCTTCTTCTACCACTGCTTTGGCATCCTTCAGAGATGACATCCGGAGTGGAGGCCTTGTGATCTTGGGAACAACCTTGGTTACTGCCACATCTTGCGGGACCTCTTCAAAGTGTTGGAATGGAGTTTCAATAAATTCACCCTATAATTCCACATATCTGAAGGAATTGAGATGGATGATCATATACTCTTCTTCTCCATGAACGGTGATAATCTTCCCTTGAATCAGATATTTCAGCATTTGGTGCAACGTAGAAGTGACAGCGCCAACATTGTGAATCCATGGTCGGTCTAGCATGCAAGAGTATGAAGGACGGATATCCATTACATAAAAAGTTAAATCAAAAGTTTGGGTTCCAACCTTTATGGGAATGTCTACCTCCCCATGTACCATCCTTTTCAAGCCGTCAAAAGCCCTTACTACTATGTTACTTGGCTTCAATGTCAATCCCTCACAGTCAATCCTATCAAGAGCTTTTTTAGGAAATACATTTAGAGATGAGCCAGTGTCCACCAAAACATGAGCCAAGGTTGTGCCCCTACATTCAACTGAGACGTGAAATGCCTCATTTTGCTTCCTTCCTATTGGCGTTAAATCAGCATCCAAAAAACCTAGACCATTATCTGTAGTCAAGTTGGCTACGTAGTCTTGGAACTGATCGGCAGATGTTTCTTGGGGTACATGGGCAGTTTTCAGGAATTTTTCCAAGGCTTTTGCATGCGCCTCGGAACATAGTAGTAATGCTAGCATGGAAATTTTAGAGGGAGTTTTCCCCAGTTGTTCAACTACATCGTAGTCACTTCTTTTCATGATCTTCAGAATCTCCTCCATCTCTTTCTGGGAGGTCTCAGGGATAGCCAATGACTGAGCCTTCGTCCGGACAGGCTCAATCAGAATACTTTTACCTCGAGTCTCGGTTAACTCGGCAGCAGGAGTGTCAGTAGGAATGATAACAGGGGTTGTAACAGCTTTGTCAGTTGGAGTATTGGTGGAGATGATTGTAGGACTGGGAATAGCCTTCGGAGGAGCAACAATAACAGGAATGATTACGGGTCCAGAAACTGCTTTTGGGGGAGCAATTTCTGGAGAGAATATCCTTCCGCTTCGGGTAATCTTGCTAGTTCCTGCAATATTACTGATACCATGGTAGTAGACATCTCCTCCATAATTCCATGGTATGGTTTTATCTGACGAATATGGAACTAGTCCAGGCATTGTGATTATTAAAGGAGTTGCTTTTGGAACTGATGTAATTCTAACGGGTCTTTTGATGGAGACCCTGGAAGAATTGGCGGTAATGGTAATGATAGAAACATCTTCAAAAGGAACAGGTGGAACATGAGTCTTTTCAAACAAAATTTCTTTGTTATCTATTAGGCATTGAACGCCTACTTTCAACAAAGGACAATTGGTTGGTAAGGACAAACAGAAATAACAAACTTCATCACAGCCCGGGAACACACTGGCATTCAACAAGTTCACTTTAATAGTTAGGAGTGGGGTCATAAGTTCATCAACTGAAGTAACAAACATTTCTTCTTCAATGGCATTGGTATTATGGCCATATCTGGGCATAGGGGAAGAAATGACATTTGGATTTTCAGGCGCATCGAATTCAATCTCTTTGGCTTTAATGAGGTCTTGTATTTTGTTCTTTAGAGACCAACAGTTATTAGTGTCATGGTCGAGACTTTGAGAGTGGTATGCACAGTGGGCATTACGATGATAGTGAGGAGATGTTGTGTTAGGGTTCTAAAAGTCCATTAGTGCTTCATGACATCACTCAGCAGCCCCATATTCTCCTTGATTAACTCAAGGGCTGTCGGTACCCACAAATATGTCGCACTAACGTAGCTATTTCTTAGACCATATCGGTATACCCCCGCACAGTTTCCATAACGTATGGCTACTTACCTATAAGGTATCCCAAATCCGGGTAGAGGATTCAAACCCAAACAAAGAACCATAATGTAAAGCATACAAGTCAAACAATGTAAGCAAATAAATGTGATCTAACCCTAAGGTAACCCTACTTATTATGTCCCCAGCAGAGTCGCAAGTTCTATGATACGGTGGGAGAACTGACTTGTTGTTTTGCGTTTGATCGCAAATGTTGCGATTAGCAAGAGTCGCCACCGACTTTTCTTTTATCCAAGAGGAAAGGTGAAAAAGCACAGGAAAGACCTTTGAGATTGTTTCTTGAGTTTGGGGGGTAGATTATGAAAAGGGAAGGTATTAGCACCCTTTTCATCCATGGTTATCCATGGGCTCTTAGTTACTTGCTAGATCACTTGCCTTTGTTTGAAATTGTGCTTTGTGTGGTTTTTTGAAAGTATTTTGTAAAGAGGTCATTGTTTAGGCAGTCTTTGTAATGATTCTTGTTTGTAAGAATGTATACAAAGATGTTTGATCTTTTGAGAATGTTTTCAATTTTGCAAGATGTTTGAAAGTGTATGTGATTGTTTTTAAAATAGCAAGGATGTTTGTTTTGAAATGGAGCAAGTAATTAGGGGCAATCTACTTACTCAAATGTCTTTCTTGTTCATTTTCTTTTCCTTTGACATTGTTATCTTACCATTGATTTGGTGAGTAACCCTATCTTTGGATGTAAACAGGACGGGTGTGGGTCATCGTATAACCATGATTAGAAATATTGCAAGGTATCTTAGCATTCTTTTGGAGGGACTAAGATCACTTGTAAGGCAACTTAGATAGCGTCATCGAGGGACTATGATCTTGTATTTTCTTGTTTTTGCTAAGATACCTTACATGCGTAATATGGCTATTTTGTATAAGGCAACCAAGTGGAATAACCCTATGGGGTGCTTATGTTCAAGTGTATTTGATTGCATGCATTTTTTGTCTTGATTAGTGTTCTCTATTTGTTGATTTCATGTCTTGCCATACACACCCTAATTACTAGCAATATATGAAAGCAATAAAAAGTGTGGAAAGTAAATATCCTACGCTATTACAATCATTAGGGGGATGGGGTGTACAGATTTACAAATGGGGATTGTGAATAAAATTAAATCCTAAGTTACTATTACAACCATATTGAATGGATAAGAATGTACAAGAAAATGTGAAATGAATTTGTTTTGTTTCAGAAAAGAGATAAGTTTTGTTTAAGAAAATATTTTTGATCTTTTTGTTTTACGAAATAAAATAAAACATATAAAATGTAAAATGTTTTTGGTGCTTTTGATTAGTGAAATAAGAAGTGATAGCAAAAATAGTAAGGAAAAAGAAAATAGAATCAACGCATTGCTGACTAAAAGAGATCAGAAGTTCTGACTCTGGCGTGCTGCAAAACAGAGATCATATTAGTAAAAATAGGTAAAGTCAGAAGTTTTGGATCCACTGGGAACAAAGAAGATTTCAGAAGTTCTGATACCACTGGCAGAACTTAGTCTCCCTCTCCATGCTAGTCAGAACATCTGCAACTTAGTCATTTCTCAACAGAACAAAAGATACGCATATAACAGTTATGGCAGGTTTCATAGTGTTTCAGAAACAAGAGAAATCAGAACTATAAATCAAAGGCAAGCATGAATTTGTTAATTCTAATTTCCTTAAGAAGTTTTGAACTAATTTACTCCCTACTTAGGCATACAAATACGTGAAAGCTCAGAATACGTACAACATCAGAAACATGATGTCTACATTGTATTTTTGAACATGAAAATCTGATAATGCTTAAGTAATATGATGAGAGTCAGTAGAAGCTTACCTTGCAGCTGGAAAACACTCTGAACTGGAGTCTGGTTCTGAACTCTAGTGATGTTCTAAATAGCTTCTTCACGTATTCGGTAGGCTGGAAGCTTTCAACTTGGGCAATGAATGATTAGAAAAATTCTGGAACAACCAAGGGGTACAGTGCTGACTTCTTGAGGTAGATGTGGATGGAGAGTGTGTTACAGTCTGAACACAGAAGTTAGTATAGCTTCTAATATGTGAATCACAAGGAAGATCTCCCACATTTCCTCAAGTCCGATTCCCTTATTTTTCCTACACCTACTGTTGTTCCCAACCAATTTGTTCCTCAAGTATATGCTGCTACGACTCCAGCACCATGGATGGTCCAACAAAGGCCTTTCTCTCCGCAACCACATTATGTTCCGCAACAACAATTTACACCTCCTCCAACTTATCAACAACCGAATCAACATCTCCAAGGCCCGAGAGCCCATCAAAGACAGAGAGCCCCTGAAAGAAGATTTGATCTCATTCCCATGTCCTGCGCTCAGCTTTGAAACAACCGGCTGAAAATCATCAAACAATGAAGTCGCCATCGAACGTCTTTTATCCCACATGTAGGGAAAGGTAAACATCGAGAAAACCTGATGAGGGAGAAGTCACGGTCTTGTGACCAAGAGATAAGGGTAAGGGAGTCTGTTACACGAGGGGAAGGTATTAGCACCCCACACGCCCGTAGTACTCTACGGTATCCACTCTTGTTATCTATCTTATGGGTGTGTTTAATCTATGCTTACGGTTTATTATTGCTAAAGGGAAAGTGCATGCAAAAGAAAGGGGAAAAGAGTGTAGAGAAAATAAAAGTTGTGCTCGTTCGGGCCCTACCCCGATGCCTACGTATCCCTTTTAAGGAATCAGAGCAGCCGTAGTTCGGCTTACATGTTTTTTTGTTTTTTTGTATTTTTTTTTACTGAACAGTATTAATTTCGCCTCCTGCCGCAACTCGACCGTTGGAGACTTACGCATCAGCATAGAAGTGAATTAACATGCTCTTCTGAAAAGGGTTTGTGTGGTACGGTGGGAGAACTGACTATGGTTTTTCGTTTGTTTTCGCAAATGTTTCGGTTGAGCAAGAGTCGCCACCGACTTTTTATTTTATCCTAAGGAAAGGTTTAAAAAGCACAGCAAAAACCTTTGAGATTTTTTCTTGGGTTCGGGGAGTAGATTATAGAAAGGGAAGGTATTAGCACCCTTTCTATCCATGGTTATCCATGGGCTCTTAGGTACTTGCTTAGATCAACTTGCCTTGGTTTTCAATTGTTTGAAATGGTGCTTTGTGTGTGGCTTTGAAAAGGTTTTGAAAAAGATGCCTTGTCTAGGCTACCCTTGTAACAATTCTTTACTCGAATGTTTTACAAAAGGTGTTTGTCTTTTTGAAAGATGTTTCAAGGTTTTTTTTTCGAAAGAAAAAAGTTTGTCTTGAAAGTGTTTGTGAAGTGTGGTTTGAAAATAGGCAAGTGTTTTCTTTTGCAAATTGACAAGTACTTAAGAGCTATCTACCCTAAAGTTCTCAAAGATTTTTGTTATGTTTTAACCCTTTTAACAATTTTGTTCCACCATTGCATTTGGTGGACAATCTTGTGTTAGGATGTGAAAGGGACGGGCGCGGGTCATCGTTTAGACCATAATTGCAATAGTGCTAAGTATCTTTGGGCAATTTTTCTTTGAAAGGGACTTGATCATTTTAGGCAACTTTTCAAAAGCGTCATCGAGGGACTATGATCATTTGATTGTTTGTTTTTACCCAAAGAAACCTAACATGCAATATGGCCCAATTATTTGAAGGCAACAAGTGGAATACCCTAGGGGTGCAAGTGTGATATGTGTTGTCCATTTTCATGCTTTGATTATCTTGAAATTAGGTCAAACTATTTTGTTCTTTTTATTTGCATACAAACCCTAATTCTAGCATGGCATATTTAAAAAGCGTTAAAGTGCGAAAAGTAAAATTCCTACACTATTACAACATAATATGGGAAGGGGGGTACAAATGTTCAAATGGGGGGATATTTAGACAAGGAATTTAAACCTAGCTATTACATCAATTTTGGAATATTTACAAAATAATTAATTGCATAAATTAAATGGAAAATAAAATAAAGATGCAAAATGCAAAAGGGATTTTTATATGTATGGAAAAAGGATATTTTTTATGTCCAATAAACAAAAATAAATAAATAAAAAAAGTAACATTTTTGGAGTTTTTGTATTTTAAGGGTAAAACCCTAATTTTTATTAAGTAAATATATATATATTATTTAATTTATACAAGTATTTATTTATTATGTACAAAAAATAAAATAAAATGAAGTATATTTATAAAAAGTATTTTTTGAGGTCAAATATTAATAAAATAAAAAATGTAGGTATTTTTGTATTTTAACCTAAATATATATATATATATATATATATATATATATATATATATATATATATATATATATATATATATATATATATATATATATATATATATATATATATATATATATATATATATATATATATATATATATATATATATATATATATATATATATATATATATATATATATATATATATATATATATATATATATATATATATATATATATATATATATATATATATATATATGTATTAATTTCTAAATATGTATTATATATATAAAAATAATAATATTTAATATTTATAAAAAAAAAGTATATTTTGCATAAAATATTTTCAAAAGAAAAAATGAAATAAAAATCAGAAATGAAATATATTTACATTATTTTTTCTAGTTTTTTCTAAATAATAGTATATATATATATATATTTATGTACAAATGTCCATATAAACAAATAAATACTTAAAAATATATAAATGGTGTAAAAAATGTTTTTCATGTTTTTAATATTATTAGCAAAAATAAATAAGTCAGGATAAAAAAAGAAAAGTCAAAAAATCATGCAAATAAACAAAATGGGCCTAGGGGGTGTAAAACCAAAAATATGGTGTGAAAATAAATAACACAACAGGCCCAGCCCATGAAGCTTCTTCTTCAACCTTCAGACAAAAAGATGTCAAAAACGCGCGCCTGTTTTCCAAGTTCAAACATCTGGATTCTTTGATCTTTTGCACAAACTCACAACATAAGAAATGTTAAGCATGGAATCACGATTCTAAATATATAAAGAACTCATCCTAACTCTCAGAAATGAGAGAGAATTTTAACATTCCCAAATCTTGACCTAACTTTTCTTCCATATTCAGACCTTAAATTCTCATAACTCAGGCAAAATAAATGAAAAGTAAAAGCATGTACAGATTCAGGGGCATGAGTAGAACACTTCCTATTCACAAACTTAGAGCTAATGATGCCTAGACTAAGAGTTAGAAGTTCAAGAATATACCTGTTCAGTTGAAGTTCTATCTGGCAATGGGGGAGCTTTCAGAGCAAGATGATGATCTGTATAGCTTGCCTGAAGTGTGGTGATACTATTCCAATGCTTACTTTACTTTGAAACACCTTGAATCGAGCTATGGACCTTCAACTGCAAAACAAGAAAGTGAAAATGGTGGAACTGGTTAGGGGAGTTACAGGTCGTGTTTTATGCTTTGGTTAGCTTCAAGTGATGCTAGGGAATGTGTTTGATGAGCTTTGAGCAAGAAAGCATGCAAGGGATGAGAGTTGGCACTCAAACTACAGTGAGAACTCTGTTTGAGCAGTTTGAGGATGGTTCTGAGTTTGTGGAGGTATTGGAGGTATTGGAGTCGTGTGCTAGCTTAGTTAGGATGTCTTGAAGGTGTACAAAATATTTGTTTAAGGTTTCTCATGCTGAGATGAAAGTTCTGTTGTGTTATGCTAAGTTTCTTAACACTTAAGCAAGCAAATGCCACTTGAGTTTCTAGGCTGATAGAGGACCCCTAAACATGATGCCAAGCTTCTCCTTGATCAGTGTGGTTAACTCATAAAATTGTGCCAATTAGATTTGATATGTACTTCTTGGATTTGCATTATGACATAAAGCTTACTTTTGCAAAAATGGCTATTTCACTTTTTCCATAAATGGCTTAATTCAACATGTAATGCATAAACTCATGAAACAAGGCCTTAGCACAATGAACATGCATTAAATTATTGAGTGTTGGATGGTTTAGAGGCCTGTAATGTAGCACAAACCAAGCTGACTTGAAAATGGCATAAGTTATGAACATGTACATGACCAATTCAAAAGTGAGTTTTTGCCATATTGAAAAATTCGATTCTCTCAAGTTATGAGGTTGTTTGATGAGTTCTTGGACATTTTGGAAAGCTTGGAATGTGTACTACAATCCATCTTTGAAATGCAAATTGAAATTCCAAGGGGAAGTATGTGAAAAATGGTCTTGAAGTTAGGTAAAAACCTTGCCTAAAAAGGTCAAAATTTCACTAAGTTAAGAATGGTTTAGTACCCTTATTCCAAAAATTGTAACTTGAGATACAAGCCTCTTTTTGGAAAACTTTGTGTATCAAAATTGTAGATTATGCAATAGGCTACAACTTTCATGTTTTGACTTTTGCTTGAATCCAAATGAATCTTGGTGAGAAAGTGGGGCAAAGTTGGGAAAAAATTAGGGTTTTTCATAACTTAGAAAAATTCTAAGTTATGAAAAATTCCCATTTCAAACCCTAATTTGCAATTCTTGATTTCTTGATGAACAAGTTTCATGATTTGGCATGCTTTGATGAAAAATGAATCTTGACTCTTGATTTTGACCAAAAAGTCAAAGTTTGACTTTTCGGTATACAGTCAAAATTGATCAATTGATTGGGAAATTCAACTGTCAATCTTGTGTACTTGGGATCTTTTGAACTTGTTGAGCATGTCAAGACAATTCCATGGGGTCCTTGAGTCTATATGTGAGCTTGGTTTGCCATTGGCTAGGTCAAACAGTCAAAAATTGCCTTTGTGCAGTCAAAACCCTAAAAAATGACCATTTTGCCCTTTTGGTGATCTGATCAAATTTCTTGTGGAATTGTGATCCAAACTTGATCAAATGGTCCATATGAGTTCATTATGTTGATGTGGATCAAAAAATCATGAAGTTTGACTGTCAATTGGCCACAGTTGACTTTTTCCCCAATACAGTTGATTTCTAGGTCAACTGTCCAATTGACTGGGCAAAACATGGAATCAAGGCTTGAAACTTGATATGGATAAACTTGGGAGTCCAATAAGAAGCATGAAAGTCATTTTGGGCAAATTAGGTCAAAACATCTCTGTGCAAACACAAACCCTAATTTGGGTCAACAGTGCAAGGAGAAGTCTTGAGCAGATGAAACTCTAACTGAATCTTGATCTCCAAGGGCTTTGTGATGAGAAATCAATGAGAAATGGGAGGGCAAATTTTAGGGTACAACAGTTTGAAAGAAAGGCCCGAGGGCAAAAAAGATTTTTATGTTTGTTGGTGTTTTTCGCTTGTAGAGAATAACTAGTTAATCTCAAGGGAGAGATTTTAGCCATGTCTCTACTTATTCATGAAATGACTCTTTGAGACTTGAATCATACCAAAGATTAGAACAAGAGAATAATAAGGTCGAGAAGAAACCCGCTCATCATCTCTCAAACTTAGCCAAGACATGGTTCTTATCAGTAAATTTTTATGTATTTTTGAAGTTTGTAAAAAAAATTTAGTTTTAGATGCGTATGCAAAAAGGGAAAGAAACGTTATAGGGAGACTATCCTAAACCTGATTCTATCACACTTCATATGATCTATGGGAAAAGATAAATGCGAGGTAAAAATATAAAGAAAGTATACCAAACGGATACTAGCCCGTAGAGCAAAGCAGAAAAAATCAAAGATACTTGATGTTCTTGCGAGCTGCTAGCACCAACAAAGAAAAGAGTCAGAAACCCCATTACTGAAGCATCTTTTAAGGTGAAAATGAATCACAATCGGCATCTCGAACATATCCATATAAAAACCTGCATAAGACTCGAATCTTGACGAGCAAAGTGAATTACCAGTTTCGAGTAACCGAATAATCATGAATTAATTCACAAAGGCAAAATAATAAAAAGAATATAATAAGTTCTCCTCTTTTCTTTTCTTTTTTTGATTTAACCATTTGAAATAACAATTAAATAAATGAATAATAATAAAAGGAGAAAAAGAAATAACAGAATTCCAAAACGACGATGTTTACTGTAAACGACCCCTTCCAGCTCCTTTACACAAAAAGCCTTTCTTCTACATGTAGACAACAACAATGGCGATGCCGCCATGACTCCACCCCTTCTCCCCTGTTCTGATTCAACTTTCTTGCTAACACCACCTAACGTTTCCCTCTGAATTCGATTCCTTTGCTTGCTTTCGTCAATTTTTCTTCCTCTATTCTGAATCCAACAACGAAACTTAAGCTCTACATTTCTTCCGATCAAGATTACATGGTGGATTTATCGTTCGCCGCATTTTACCCTTCGCGGTTATGGTACAGACCAAGCAAAAAAAGTCGTAAAAAGAAGAAGATTGAGGATTACCTATTGAAGGCACGTTGGTAGCGCTTCAGAAATCCAGAGGTGAAGTAATACAGTTATTGTCCTTCTTGATCTTGTCTGCTTCGTCTTGATTCTCTCCTCACTGTCTTCACTTTTTCTTTGGTCTGAGAGTTGCGTGCGTTGGCGATAGGAGAAGAGCGGAAATGATGACAATTCTGAAGATTATCGCAAGTTGAGAAAAATGAACTTTGTATGATGAATCAGAGAGAAGTGAAGCTTTGAGAACTAACTGAAGGTCGAACAATGGAGAGTGGCGGTGAAGACGGAGTTTAGAGAGGGGAAATTGAAGATTATGAGAGTTCAGAAAAATTGAGAGTGAATGATGGAGAGGGAAGAAGTTGTTATGAAGCTGATAATGATGAAGTTCTGAAACTGGAAAAGAGAGAGTGACCTCGTCCCCTCAAACTTGGAGGGAGCTTAGATTATATAGGTAGTTGAGGGAGGAAACAGTTATGTGGGAATCAATCTGAACCATTGATTTGAACGATTGATTTGGATAGAGTTTGTTAGGGATTGAAGGGTGAGATTGAGAGTTGGTTACAAGGTTGTTATGCTAGTTGGGAATTCTGTTTGGAGGTAGTTAGAGAGTTATAAAGTTGTTAGGAGGAAATTGATGAGCTGTTAATTAATCTTTTGTTTCCTATTCTTCAAGCTTCTGTCCTACAAACAATTCCTTCAGCAGCCAGCTGCTTTAACAAAGGAACATCCAAAAATGGCATATTAGGATACCATTTGTCAGTTAATTCAACTTGTACCACCTCTTTATTCTGATTAGATAAATTGCCGTTTTGAAGTTTCAGCCTTCCTACCAAGCTTAGTCTTGTGTTGATTGCTAGCGTTTGTATTAGTGTGCAACTCAGTTTTAAACTTACCCTTGTCAGTACAATGGGCATCTCTTCCATATTTGAATCATTCGGGTTATCAAACTGGGTTTGGCTGGTTGGATCTAGTTGAATGCATCGAATACATGGCCCAGAAAATGGGTTGATAATAAACATTCAGTTTCTCAATAGACTTCTTTCCCATTTGATTAAGGAAGATATCTCAACATCTAGAGGGGACAAACAAGCTGACTCTAATTTCTTTCCACCAAGCACATTTGCAACAACCACCAACAGAGTTTGGCAAGCATGATATTCTGTCATGTTTTCTGTACCAGTGCCAGTGAACTCCAGTGATTGATCCTTCCTCGGCTGGTAAAACGACCATCTCCAATCTGGATTAGCTTCAAGAGGGCATCGTACCCTTAAAGAGTTTGATGATATGATAGTATCGTAGTCTTGAAATAAAATGGTTCTTCCCACTTGTAAATTAGAGGCACCAAAAGTTAGGAGACATAGAGCAGATACAACTGATGGTAGAAGTTCCTGATTTATACCAGGAAGCAGTTGGAGATAGAAAACTGTTGAAGCAAGCAACTCCTCACAGCCAATATTAATATCATGTCTTTGTCCTGAGGTATTTTCTACATGCACCAGTAAAGAATGCAGGGATTCTAGCTTATGTGTTTCTGTAAACCCTGAATATATATCATTGGATTTTTGATGAAGCTTCCCATTGATTACTGATGCTGTTAACCAACGCAAAAATTTTGACACTAAGGAGTCATCACGAGACTCTTCTCCTAGTTCTTTTTTTTTTTTGACAAAAATGCTAGACTCGTTAGACCTCAACCTTTGTGAAGAATCCGACGCTAACGCAGTTGTAATTGCCCAAATAATAAAATTACGAAGCCTTTCCTGATCCATTAAGAAAATGGAAATAGGAGGTGCGCTCATAAGTATGGCTTCAAGAGCAAAATCCGGGTAAATGCCTTTTGTAGCTTGATTACACACACTGCCAGCTTGGTATATCTGGTATAAACCCTCTATTGATAAGGCAAAACGTGGCCGACATATAACGGGGAAGAGTTCATGTCTTCCACAAAGTTCTGATCCAGAAGAACATCCTCAGCACCAGTAGCATCAGAAGTATACCGCTCAAAAAGAGCACCTTTAAGATCATACTGGCATACAATATTTCGATTGTAGGTAAGATTTTCCTTCACCATGAGGTCATGTTGTTTAACCTCTTTTCCACTTTTAATGTGTCTTCTAGTAACCTGATATATCCCCAGGACTGTTGCTAGATATGTTTGGCTCCCAGACTCAAATGAGTCTCTCATGTTTTTGAAATATAGGGAAGAGAATCCCAAAAATGCTTCAAGTTCCGTCTTCTTGATTTCCTTTACGATGAACCTCTCATCAAGTGTTTTGGAAAAAAAAGACTTGCTTTTTCCACCTTCGGCATCCCAATTCATACAACGGCTTAAAGAAGCAATATAATCAATCTCAGATGGGCAACAGCAATTTCTAAGTGCACGGAACTGCTTATAATAATGACAAACCACGGAATATTTTTCCCTCCCAAGTGATTTTTGCATAACCCAGATGAACTTCTTTGCTATGGTCTTCTGTAGCACGAAATAATCGTGACTCTTCTGAAGACACGCTTCCAGTAGAATGCGCAGAATCTGAATCTAGAGAGTCGTGCAAAGAATCTGTAGATTTTGAAGTTATCCCACTTTCTTTCACATCACCATCAATTTTCGACATCTCAGATGAGTCTTTCAACAAGGACAGTGCACAAGCAATTATGATTGATTGTTCACCCTCAAAGTCAGACACGACATGATTGTCTGTCTTAAGAGGAATGTGCAACCTTGGACCTTCCTCAGTGGTGAATTGATTTGCTGTGGGTGCGTTTTTGGAAATAGAGCTGCAAAGGTATTAAAATTTTGGAAAGAAACTTTTCTGAAATTCCCTTATGCCTATCTTCCGAATATCAGAAAATGGCTTCCAGAACCCTTCATCTGAATCTTGCAATATGGAAACAGGTGAATGCAGTGAAGCACTCTGGTTTAACACCTTTGAATCAACGATTGGACGAACAGGTTTAATATTTATAGCAACTGGAAAGTTTTGATGTACTTGAAGATGGTCATTTGCCAAAGGAAACTGAGTGGAAACATTTGAACTCGATTCCAACTTTGGGTCAAGTACCTTTTTGATCCCAAACCATCAACAGTTTGTATTTTCACATTCTGTGGGATATCAAAAGTTTTTAGATGGATCACCCTGTTCATTGCGCTTTCTCTTGGCTACTTGGACCATGTTCCGATCTATCAACTATGTCAAGTACCTTTCTGCAACGAGCTCCGGGGGCACTTCGTCATCTTCTGCTTGATGAATTAGACTCTTGGAAACCCACAAAACAAACAACCTTCTGACAGGGATCCCAAATTCAGCAGGGAATAACACAAAGTAAAATAGACATCTTCTTAGATAATAAGGTAAGTTTGTATTAATTGTGTCTAGCGTTTCAGACCAACATTGTATTTGATTTTCATTGAGCTGCTGCCCTCCTAGCACGCTTAACCATTCCTCATGTGTAACATCTTTATGTGAAAGCAAATCACTTATTTTCAGTATTTGTGATGGCAGTCCCCCACATTTCATCACAATTTCTTTTCCAACCTTGATAAA
Organism: Vicia faba; assembly: GCA_948472305.1. Classification (NCBI taxonomy): domain Eukaryota; kingdom Viridiplantae; phylum Streptophyta; class Magnoliopsida; order Fabales; family Fabaceae; genus Vicia; species Vicia faba. The sequence goes on from CATIWC010001097.1 coordinate 215,831, forward strand.
TTCTGTTTCTGACTTGGGGACCTTCAAATGTCTTGTGAACAACAGCCAACCAGTTTCATCATCTAATAACTGTAATGGGTGAAGAATGATTCTACCTACTGCATGTTGGGCTACTGTTGCATTGCGAGTAGTAAAAAGAACTCTGCTTCCTGTTAACATATCAGGTATGACCCTGTTCAAGGTATCCAAGTATACTTTGGATGTTTCTTTAAGGCCATCAACAACTATAAGGTACTTTGAGTGTGCCAAGGTTATGAGTACTTAATCAGTGGGCATGTTTTCTTCTTCTACTGTAATTTTCTTGGCGGTCTCCCTGCCAATTTCTGCAACAAACTGGTCTGTCGTACCATTTGAAGGCAGTGACACCCATACGCGACGCTGAAAATGAGCTACAACAGTGTTGTCTTCAAATATCAAATTGGCTAGTGTTGTCTTACCTGTGCCTCCGACTCCAACAATCCAAGTAATGCAGCGGCATTTCTCATCCGACAGTAACTCCGTCATCAGAACTTGTGTGTCATCATCAAATCCAACCACACTGGATTCCTTGGAAGCGGGATACGGTTGCATCCGTGCACGTAATATTTGAATCTTAGATACGACTCGGCTTTGAATTTGCACTAAACCATACGCTCTTCTTCTCCTAGAAGCATCTTCAATTTTGTTTCTGATACCATCTATCTTATTACTAACAACATGTCGAATCCAGTACTTACAAATGTAGATGAGAATTGGCTTATGATTCAATTTGGCATTATATTTGTTAAGGACAAATTGAGCTTCAAGGGAAATACCTCTTAGTTGCTCCACCCAGATTCTAGATCTTCCATCTAGTTTTCCCATTCCATTTGCATCCAGAAGCAATGCGTCCATTAATTCCTTTTCCCCTCTGATTAATTGGACCTTCATTTTGTGCCCCATGACTGGCTGATACGAGGAGGAGGCAGTTGCGGCTGGCACAACATCCGAACTTTCATCGTGTTCAACAATGATTTCATCCTCAATATCTCTCTCTTGAATGCTGCTAATTGGGGTTAATAATGGTGTGGGATAATCTTTGAAAATAACAACTTGAATCATGAAGAGATTCTTGATACCATGTACTTTAATCTCAACTTATATTCATGTGCCATCTTCCTCCGCAAGAATTTATGAAATAAACCTTCGGGCATGCTATTTCCTTTTTTATCAAGTTGAGCCTTAACCCATGTTTGAAACCAAAGTTCTTGCACAAATATCCAAACAATAGCTTGTACCAATCATTCGCAATACCTTGACTGTCAAGCAACCAAATTTACCATACAAAATATCTTAAATCATGACGCACCCAATCCTAATTGATTAACTTAAGGATAGATGAACTTAATGCAACAATGACATAGTCAACAACCTGTATTGCAAGCATCATATGCATCCTGGATTGATAACAGATTTTGATCCTTTAGAGAAGATCTTAATACACCCCTAGTCTTGCCAAAACCTTGACCAAATGACAAGCACAACGATAGAATGAGGTGTTTTAAATCATGTACGCGAGATCACAATCTTATGTTATTGACAGGAATACCCTGCAACTTATTGTTCAACAGAAGATAATAACCTTGTAGCTTGATGGAGAAGAAGTCAAAAAAAGAGAATGAACCAAAACCCTAATTCCACAGCTTGCTGCCTGAATAAGAAATCATCCCTTATTGGATACGAGCGCCTTAACCACTGGGAAACCCTAGTGTCGCACAACCATTGGACTTTGAACCTCAGAGCTATTTATTTTTATGAAAAATGCGTACTATGCAAATGAACCATTGGAATGATGCAGATGAATGTAAAAAGTCCAAGCCAAATAAAAGAGATTATGAGGGAAAATTTTGGGGTGCAACAGCTGCCCCTATTTAATCGCCTTCAACCTGAAGGTGAGATTGGTGCCGGCCTTTCGAACTTTCAAGGTGGAAGAAGATTAAATACTTAAAAGAACCCGAAAATTTGCGCTCCGGAGTCAGTCAGGTATTATTATTTTTGGTCTTTCTGGGTTAAAGGGGTTATCGGGGTTAAATGTATGTTTAACCGGAGTTTGACACATAGCAGAATAACTTGGTTATCAAGGAACATCTGTTGGGATTTAGTAACAAACACCTGTAAGAAAGATATCAAAAGATATACGCCTGAAGTCCGTAGCAGACATGCGAAAAATTATCAGAGACACATGACCGGGGTTGGTAGCGGATATACAAGAAAGAGACATCAAAAATACATATCCGTGGTCGGTATCGGACACGTAAGAAAGAGATAGAAAAGATACATATCCGTGGTCGGTATCGGATACGCACAAAAGATATAAAAAAGATACATATCCGTGGTCGGTATCAGATACATACGACAGAGACATCAAAGATGCAAGAACATATGTCTGGGGTTGGTAGCAGACATATAAAACAGGTATCAAAAATACATATCCGTGGTCGGTATCGGATGCGTAAGAAAGAGACATCAAAGATACATATCCGTGGTCGGTATCAGACATGTAAGAAAGAGACATCGAAGATACAAGAATATATGTCTGGGGTTGGTAGCAGACATATAAAGCAAGTATCAAAAATACATATCCGTGGTCGGTATCGGATACGTAAGAAAGAGACATCAAAGATACATATCCATGGTCGGTATCGGACATGTAAGAAAGAGACATCGAAGATACAAGAATATATGTCTGGGGTTGGTAGCAGATATATAAAACAGGTATCAAAAATACATATCCGTGGTCAGTATCGGATACGCACAGAAGACATCAAAGATACATATCCGTGGTCGGTATCGGACATGTAAGAAAGAGACATCGAAGATACAAGAATATATGTCTGGGGTTGGTAGCAGACATATAAAGCAAGTATTAAAAATACATATCCGTGGTCGGTATCGGATACGTAAGAAAGAGACATCAAAGATACATATCCGTGGTCGGTATCAGACATGTAAGAAAGATACATCGAAGATACAAGAATATATGTCTGGGGTTGGTAGCAGACATATAAAGCAACTATCAAAAATACATATCCGTGGTCGGTATCGGATACGTAAGAAAGAGACATCAAAGATACATATCCGTGGTCAGTATCGGACATGTAAGAAAGAGACATCGAAGATACAAGAATATATGTCTGGGGTTGGTAGCAGACATATAAAACAGGTATCAAAAATGCATATCCGTGGTCGGTATCGGATACATAAGAAAGAGATATCAAGAATACATATCCGTGGTCAGTATCGGATACGTAAGGAAGAGATATCAAAGATACAAGAATATATGTCTGGGGTTGGTAGCAGACATATAAAGCAAGTATCAAAAATACATATATGTGGTCGGTATCGGATACGTAAGAAAGAGACAGACCGAAGAAAGCTCTTACAAAGAAAACACCAATCGAAGGTGAACTTACAACTGCAAAGAGACCAGCCGAAGGGGACTCTCAACAAATGGTACCAGCCGAAGGTGGATTTTAAAGGATGCCAGCCGAAAGTGGACTTTAAAGAGACATTGAAAGACTCTTAATCATAAAAAGTTAGCTAGGCTAACGAAAGGAGGACCCGACTAACGCGGATAAACCAAAACAAGGAACCGACTAAGCAAGACCTTCAAAGAGCACTGATAGAAGGTGAACTTTACAAGAGAAAGAGGTTGGTCAAAGCAGACTCTAACAAAGATTGCCAAAACACATTGGACTTTCGATAAGTTGCAAATACGCAAGGACTACAAATCCCTCAGGCCAGAGGCGGAGTGTTAATTCTTCAAGAGGGGCAATTGTCAGAATTACCATACACCAAGTATGGATACTCAAATACTTGAGAAGCAATAAAGGTTATACACCGACTCTTACTCACACTCTAATGGCAAAGCAAACATGGGTAAAATAACCAAAGGCTTGCAACGACAAGCGCAAACCACAGACTTATTGGGGAAATGGAGGAATACCAAAGATCCGACTGGTGGTGAATCAAAATAAACTTTACTGGGGAAACATAAATGAATTACCCTAGGCTTGTTGTAGAGGTAAATCAAATCTGAGCGCATAACAATCTGGTTGCCACAGGTGGGCACAATTGGCTTATACTCATGCATGTTTGAACACATTTTTTTTATAGTGTGATGCTCCATGCAATGGAAATGCTACGAGTTTCGGGAGATGCAATGTAATGATGCAAGTTTAGTAATGCATTATGAAAACATATCAATAATCGGCTGCTGAGAATTCAGTGAACTTTCGAACGATTATTCTTGCACATCTGATTTTTTGTAGAGAAAAACCAATTTGTACTTCAATGGGGAACCGAGATTTGAAATCATCAATGTTTAAACGATTGATCTCATTGGGGAAGTAACTTCTTGGGGAGAATACTACAAAAATGAAATTGTAGTTCAGAGAAAAACTTGAATTCTGATCAAACTCCCTACTTCACGGGGAATGAATTTCTTATCCTCTGTTGGAAAGAGGAAAGCTTTACTAGGAACGGAAATTTCTGGCATAGAAATTCTTGACGAAGATAACTTCCGTTGGGGAGTATAGAAATTCATAAATAAAAAAGAATTCTACTCAGATCACACTGGGGATAACGTTGCTGGGAGGTAAAAGATCCTCACTTGGGGGGAAACCACATCCCGAGATAGAAACTTCATTGGGGATACCTCAAAAAAAAATCTTCTACCACTGGTAACGAAAGAGTTATGACTGGAATTCTTCATGTACACCTCACCAGAGAGAAAGCACACTTGCTCCATTAGGGAAAGAAGAAAAGTTCCACTGGGGAAATTGGATCTCATTATACGAACATCCTCACGTTAGTCACATACAGACCCTTCTTGATTCATTTGCTGATATGAATTTTGTCATGTAAGACCAACAGTACTTGCAAAGCAGAAATTGGGGTGATGTGCCCCTGTTTGGAATGGAAAACCTTACTGAAGAATATACAACTTGAATGATCAATCACTGGGTGAAAACTGTGATGCAAGATTGTTACTTCAACATGTCGACTCCGAGGAGGAATGCCACTAAAAAATGGACTTTAGAGGAGATGCTGCAAAAATAAATTACAGTCCAATGAAAAGGGATCAATCTAGACTTTACACAGCTTCTATATTTCCAGGGAGAAAGCACATTCTCCTACTGCAGAGAAATGAGGATGCTTCACTGGGGAGAAAATATCTCAGAAGAGGAACCCCTTGGTAGATAGGTCTATGTTAAGTAGCAATGGATATTTTACTAGGAGGAGGCATCCCCCTAGGAAGCAATATTCCCATCGAGTCTTGTTCGAGTAAACAAACCCAAATAATCTTTGCGTTACTACTCATGTCCTACTGTGGATAACAATCCAAACTTTAACTGGGGGTAATAACCTTGACTTAGGACAAAGGATGTCAGTAAATGGACTTAAGTCTATGATAAGTTGAAGATTACAATCCGGACTTCTCAGCATGATTTTCACATTCATAGGCCGTTTAGCCTGCGTATGGACTTGATCTGATCAACTACTCAAGAAGAGAAAAAGCCCTTACATGAATTCTTGCCCCAGTCTGTAAGGCTTTTGCAGAAAAATTGCCTCGAGAGGACTTTTTGAGATTTACACCACCAAGATAGACTGCCCCAGTGTTATGAACTTCAGAATACTGCCCATGGCTGACCAAAGTTGGAAATAACTTCAACAATGCTTGATTGAATTCTCGTGCATCTCTGAATTCTAAAAAGATTCTCCCCTAATCAACAAATTCTTAGAGATATTTATCAAATCTCGACATAACTGCCCCAGTTTGACTGCCCTTTGAGGGATGAAATCCCGACTTGAATGCCTCAGATTGGCTGAATATCTACTCGATGGAGTACTTGACATGCTTCCCCCTGCTCAACAGAGTCTTGACAGATCTTTTCCTTGTCCCATGCTCACGGAGAGATGAAGGCTTGAGTATTTTTTTTGAAGACAACATAACCTTAGGGTGGTTGGCTCTTGAATATAGGTTACCTCACAACCATACTCCTCGACTTGAACTGCTTCAATCTCTAATCAGATACTTGAAGAAATGTGTCCCTTGGGACCAACTGAAAGTAATGCACCGCTGCTTATCAGAAACTTTGGGCGATCAACTTTTGCAATCTACTTCTGATCATTTCTCAGACTGGTATTCTTTTACTCGACGGAGTCGATAGAAGATTTGCCCCAGGTTAAGACAATTCCCACAAATGATTTACCTTTAAACGGTGTCCTGAAGCAATTTGTCCTTTGAGATAATTAAATTCTCATCTGATGCTCATTATGCAAACTTACTCGATATTTAAGCACTTGCTCATATGCAAAGATTGTTTATTATAAGAATGATAATTGTAATGCAAAGCTCATGTTTGTCTTGAAGTTAAAAGATTTATATAAAAAATATTTTGAAACATCAAAAATTTGTACAAAAGATAGTAAAAAGATAGAGTGATACCAACTCAAAAGTTTTTGCAAGCCTCCCTAGGAGTCAGATTACCGTATTTCTTGTTACAGTGTGCTTTCGAATTAACCCTTGCTTCAGTTAGGACTTTTCAGGGTTGTAACGTGGCCTGGTTCATGGTTTTAGAAAAAACAGATTTAAGGCTCAAAATATTTGGTGCCCACCCATTCTCCATGATGTTCTCCAATCCTAAATTCAGTTAAACTAATACGAGCACTCATCCCTCAAAAGAGTTTACCATGGTTGAGGAGGATATGACAGTCACTCACCCTTTCATTCTTGGTATTTTGATCACACGACTTTATTTTTTGTGGAGAATCTTTATTTGGTAATCCCCTTTTTCTCTTTTCGCACTTTTCGCTTTCTTTTTGTATTCCCTAACTTTTTCCTGGACAAATTCCTCTTGAATTTAATTTTGAAGTCCAGCGGGATACCCTGAGTTTTGCCTAAGCGACTTGTTTTCCAAGTTTTGACTTAGCAAGGCTTTTTGTCTCTTTCTTTTACTATTTCTTTTAGTTTGAACCAGTCGTGTGATTTTGAGTCATTATTTGATTTGTTGAAAAAGGTGTGACTGCCTTGCTGTTTGGTTGACGGGAAATAGCCATTATGGTATTGTCACCTTTTGACCTTTCGATGTGCGAGAGATATCTATTAGGATATCATTATCATTGACGCACACTGCTGATATATAAGAGTTTAACCACTGTGGTTTTGTTCTTTCTCAACCTTCTGAAGGATAACCTTTGTTGTATCCTTTGATGTGCACTTTTAATGAGTTTTGAATGCTCAATCAGATTAACTGAAATCTACCCTGCCCCGGGTTAAATGTGAGGGTTTTTCTGAAAAGAAAAGAAACTCCTACTTCAAGGCTCAAAGGGGTTGACGAGGGTCTATCTCCCTTATATCTCCGATGTTTGGGGATTGAAACAAGGCTTGTACATCGTCAGCAGGGTCCTACTCAAAAGCACACCGTTTTTTGGTATATTACTCATCATCCTCCTTCCAGAGGTTTTTTGCTTTATTTAACAAGAGTTAAGTATCAAAAAGTCAAAGAAAAACATCAATGAGTGAATACAAATGGGTTAATTTAAGACAAGCATACTCAATGCATCATGATTAATCTTCAATAATAAGCAAATTTCGCATAAAGAAAGTACTGAACTAAAACGAGAAAGATTACAAATGAGACTGCACATGTAATTGAGACTACCCTCTATTCAGACTTGTTGCTTCAGAAAGTACGTTTGGTAACCTCACTTCTTATTTACGGATGTCTTTAAACTTCTTGAGTTGCAAACGAATATCCAAAACATTCTTAGGTTGTGAGGTCCTGTTCTGCGGAGGTAAGCCTTAAGACGACATGCCTTAAGTATGGACCGGTCCCTACACCTGATGTTTGAGTACTATGATACCACGTGCTGTGAAGCCTTAAAGTTTTTTTTTTTTGTTTTTTTTTAATTATATTTTTGTTTTGTTGAAAACATTGAACGTCTTTTGTTCATCAAAACAATAATAATGAAAGAAAAAACAATTCTCGACGTAATTTAAACCAACACTTTTATTGAATGAGTGGCCTGTAACTAGGCATTTACAATGGAAAGGAGTAGTTGCATGGGAAACACATGGGGGATGCCAAGAGAAGGAAAAGAAAAATGAATACGGGCTCTGTCAAGTACAACTCCGCTATAACTCTTACGACCCTTGGATTCTTCAATGCCTGCTTTCCGAATGGCTGGCTGGACCAAACCTTCATCTTGTTCCGATCAAACCAATGACCTTTTAGGCGAAATATTTTTTTACCACGTCTGCATTAACAGGGTGAGGGAAATCCTCCCCATCCATGGTTGTGAGCATCATAGACCCTCCAGAAAAAATCTTCTTTACAACAAAAGGTCCTTTGTAATTTGGAGCCCATTTACCTCTAGCATCCGTGTTGTTAGGAGGTAAGATTCTTTTTAACACCAGATCACCAGTTTGAAAATTTCGCGGACGTACTTTCTTGTCGAAGGCTTTCTTCATCCTCTTCTGGTATAACTGTCCGTGGCAAATTGACGTTAATCTCCTCTCATCAATAAGATTTAGCTGATCGAATCTATTTTGGACCCAATCAGTCTCATCCAATTGTGTATCTGTCATTATCCTTAGAGAAGGGATCTCCACTTCCACTAGTAGGACTGCTTCCATGCCGTAAACAAGCGAAAAAGGGGTTGCCCCAGTCGAGGTACGCATGGTGGTACGATAACCATGTAACGCGAATGGCAGCATCTCATGCCAATCTTTATAAGTGATGACCATTTTCTGCACGATCTTCTTGATATTTTTGTTTGCTGCTTCAACCGCACCATTCATCTTGGGGAGGTAAGGAGAAGAATTATGATGTTTTATTTTAAATTTTTCACACAACTCCTTCATCGTCTTATTATTGAGGTTCGACCCATTATCAGTGATAATCTTTTCGGGAGTGTCGTACCGAAATATTATATTGTGTTTGATAAAACGTGCTACCACCTGTTTAGTGACATTGGCATAAGAAGCTGCCTCAACCCACTTGGTAAAGTAGTCGATAGCCACTAAGATAAAATGGTGTCCGTTGGAAGCAGTTGGCTCAATCCGGCCTATCATATCAATTCCCCACATCGCGAAAGGCCAAGGTGAAGTTAGGATATTTAGGGGATTCGGTGGCACATGCATCTTGTCCGCGTAGATCTGACATTTGTAACAGATCCTGGAATGTTCGTAGCAGTCATTCTCCATTGTTGACCAGTAATATCCTGCCCTTAAGATTTTCTTGGCCATAGTATGCCCGCTAGAATGTGTCCCGAAAGAACCTTCGTGCACCTCTTCAATGATCCTACTTGCTTCGTGCTTATCCACATATCTGAGCAGGATGGAATCGTAATTCCTCTTATATAGAATATCACCATTGAGGAAAAATTTGGCGGCAAACCTCCGCAAAGTCTTCTTATTTGTGATGGAAGCACCTTCTGGATACTCCCGAGTTTTAAGATACCTTTTGATGTTATAGAACCATGGTTTCTCGTCAATGTCTTCTGCTTCTACCTCATAACAAAATGCCGGTTCATCTAACCTTAAGATGGTGATAGAAGGGGCTTCATTTTCCCATTTAACCCTGAACATGGACGAAAGGGTAGCCAAAGCATCTGCCAGATTATTCTCTTCTCTTGGAATGTGATTGAAAGTAATCTCATCAAAATAAGGGGTTAGTTTTAATACATGATCATGATATGGAATCAAATTTGGGTGTCGAGTTTCCCAATCTCCGTTGATTTGGCTAATTACCAGGGCGGAATCTCCATACACTTCTAAGATCTTGATTCGTAAATCAATGGCGGCTTCTAACCCAAAAATGCAAGCTTCATACTCGGCCATGTTATTCGTACAATCGAAGCAAATCCTGGCAGTAAGAGGAATATGAAAACCCTTAGGAGAGGTAATCACCGCACCGACACCATTACCTAATGCATTGGAGGCACCATCGCACACCATCGTCCATCGCGATCCTGGTTCAGGTCCTTCCTCTGGGCCCGGGATATTACAATCTCGTATGTATATGATATCTTCATCAGGAAACTCAAATTTCATCGGCTGGTAGTCATCTTTCACGGGTTGATGGGCAAGATGATCCGCCAATACACTACCCTTGATAGCTTTTTGAGTGGTATATTGGATGTCATATTCAGTCAAAATCATTTGCCAACGAGCTATCCTTCCCGTGAGGGCTGGTTTTTCGAAGATATACTTGATTGGGTCCATCTTAGAGATCAGTAAGGTGGTATGAGTCAACATGTACTGCCTCAGTCGGCGAGCAGCCCATACCAAAGCGCAGCAAGTCTTCTCGAGCAGTGAGTATTTTACCTCACAGTCGGTAAACTTTTTGCTAAGGTAATAGATGGCGTGCTCTTTTTGACCAGTCGCGTCATGCTGCCCTAATACACACCCCATTGAATTCTCTAATACTGTTAGGTACATTATCAAGGGTCTTCCTTCCACCGGGGGTGAGAGAATCGGAGGTTCCGTCGAATATTCTTTAATTTTATAGAATGCTGCTTGGCAGTCGTTATTCCACCTGTCCGTCTGGCTCTTCTTTAACAATCTAAAGATTGGTTCACAAGTGGCTGTAAGGTGGGAGATAAATCTAGAAATGTAGTTCAGTCTTCCGAGAAAGCCGCGAACTTCCTTCTCTGTTTTTGGCACGGGCATTTCTTGTATAGCCTTTACCTTGCTGGGGTCGACTTCGATTCCTCTCTCGCTTATGATGAACCCCAATAGTTTCCCAGATCTTACTCCGAACGTGCACTTGTTTGGATTCAGCCTTAACCTGAACTTCCTTAACCTTTCAAACAATTTCAACAAATGAACCAAATGTTCCCCCTCTGTTTGAGATTTTGCAATCATATCATCGACGTATACCTCAATCTCTTTATGCATCATGTCATGAAAGAGAGCGACAATCGCGCGTTGATAAGTAGCCCCGGCATTTTTCAGGCCAAACGGCATCACCTTATAACAGAACGTTCCCCAAGGAGTGATGAAAGTAGTCTTCTCCATGTCTTCTGGTTCCATCTTAATCTGATTATAGCCAGAAAAACCATCCATGAAGGAGAACACTTTTGCTTGAGCTGTATTATCAACCAACACATCGATATGTGGTAATGGGAAGTCATCTTTAGGACTTGCTCTGTTCAAGTCCCTATAGTCCACGCACATCCTAACCTTTCTGTCTCTCTTAGGTACTGGAACGATATTCGCGATCCACGGCGGGTAAGATGTCACTTTTAAAAAGCCGGCATCAAACTGTTTCTGAACTTCTTCTTTGATCTTATTAGACATCTCGGGGTGAGTTCTTCGAAGCTTTTGTTTAACAGGAAGGCATTCCTCTTTGAGAGGTAGCTTGTGCATGACGATGTCCGTGTCTAAACCAGGCATGTCTTCGTAAGACCAAGCGAAGATATCCACATACTCCCAGAGCATTGTGATTAATTTGTGCTTGATACTGTCCTCTAGAGTAGCCTCAATCTTAACTTCTTTTCGGGCTTCTTCTGTTCCTAAATTGATCAATTCAATGGTCTCTTGGTGTGGTTGAATAACCTTTTCTTCTTGCCTTAACAGCCTAGCCAACTCCTCGGAAGGCTCACAGTCTTCCTCAGTTTCTTCTTCAGCTTGATATATTGGTTTTTCAAAGTCGTAGAGAGTTATAGCAAGATTATTTTCGACATTTTCTGGGATTAATGAGGGACACAATCTGCATGGTTGTTTTTTTTTTGCTTTAGATAAAAAAGAAGTCTTAAATTTTATAAGAAATAAATTCTGAAAAGACAAAAAAGTGAAACATTTTGAAAACAAAAGACGTTCTTTATCAACGAATAAACTTGGAAATGGGAAAACATTGTGGCCTTACAACACGCCCGCTATGTCTTAGGCAGGACATGGATTATTGTACGATAACAGAAAATAAAAGAAAGTTACTCTTCAAGCCGGGTGACTTCGATGGTGTCTTTGGCGAACCAGTTGGCATGCTTTTCATTCGAACTGGTTGGATGAACCCACTTATCCATCTCAAAGTTGTTGCCATCTACTTCATCTACCGCATGAGCTTCTCCTTGGATGGTTCCTCCGCTGATGAATCGAATCGGTGGAGGGATACCTTGATCTCCAGGAATGACGACTAACCTCCTCTGATTAGCGACAAAGCCCAAACCTTTCTTGTCCTTCTGTGTAGGGAGATCCAACACTCTTCCCCAGTCTTCTGGATGGCCGGATTGAATAATTGCTTGTGCCTGGAGATAGGATGACATGGGAACTTCTGGCCTCTTGTCTTCTTGATGAGGAGTTCTAACAACTTGTACAGTTTCAAAAGCTTGACACGGTGTTTCATGGATTTCTCCTTCTACCTCAACATAGCGGAAGGAACTTAGGTGACTGATGATGTAATCTTCTTCACCACAGACAGTGACCACTTTTCCATTTAACAAAAATTTGAGCTTCTGGTGCAGAGTAGAGGTGACGACACCAGCCCCATGAATCCAAGGACTGCCTAGCAGACAACAATAAGAAGGATTTATATCCATGATAAAGAGGGTTGCTTCGAATACCTGAGGTCCTATCTTGATTGGCAGGTCAACTTCCCCGAACACAGTTCTCCTCGATCCATCAAAAGCTTTAACAACCAAATCACTTGTCCTTAACGAAACCCCCTCATAATCCAGCCTTAAAAGAGCAGACTTAGGTAGTACGTTGATAGAGGAACCTGTGTCAACTAGTACACGAGATAAAGTAGTCTTTGCGATTTCCATAGAGATGTGTAATGCTTTATTATGCTTTCTCCCTTCAGGGGGTAGATCGAAGTCTGTGAAGCCCAGCCCATTACTTGCAGAAATACTATTTACAATTCCCTCGAACTGATTCACTGATATTTCTTGGGGGACAAAAGAGGTTCCTAGTAGTTTCAATAATGCATTCCTATGGGATTCCGAATCTCTGAGCAAGGAGAGGATGGATATTTTTGAGGGTGTTTGACTTAACTGGTCAATGATCTTATAGTCACTCTTCTTGATGTACCGCATTAACTCGGCTGCATCCTTAGATGTTTCATCATCAAAAACAGGAACATGGGTATTTTTCTCTGGCTTATCGCCATTGACCATGATTTGCTTGCCTTTAGCCTTGGCTGCGGCATCTGTACTACTTTCAGGTTGCTCCGGCGGGGAGAAAATTCGACCGCTGCGAGTAATTCTGCTTTCACCGACAATATCAAACACTGCAGGTTTCTCTTCTTTAGACTTGTCTTTTTCAGACCCCTGAGTAGTAACCTTATCCCCTTGATAGTACAGTTCACCACCATAATTCCAAGGTACTGCTTTGTCGCTAACGTACGGTACCGGGCCGGGCATAGTGATAAGTAGTGGGGGCTTCTTGGCAGGTACCAAAATTGTTACAGGTACTCGGGTAGCTTTTTGTTTAACCGGAATGGTTATCACATTGATTTCATTCTTATCAATCCCAGGCTTCATGATCTTGCGACTGAACTGAAGAAACCCCTTTGTAATCAAATCTTGTACTGCGTTTCTTAACAAATGACAACCTTCTGGATGTTTTAAACAAGCAATACAATCCACTCCGCAGCCCAGGAAAACACCTTTACTTGTCAATTGCTCTTTTATGAATGACATAGGGGTGGTTAACTGATCAACATTCATAACCAGATCTAGGCCTTCGTCTTCACTAATAGCACTGACAGTGGAACCTCCGTGAGTCGGTAGTGGTTGGTTCGTAATATTAGGTGCTGGTCCGAAATTAATAGTTTGGGAGTCTAACAGATCTTGGACCTTATGTTTGAAAGCATAACAATTCTCGATAGTGTGCCCTTGTCCGCCAGAGTGAAAATCACACCGGGCATTGGCATCAAAGTGAATCGGAAACCTTTCGGGGTCAACCTTCAACATACGTAACTCAACCAATTTTAGCTCTAGTAACTGGGGAAGCAATTCAGCACATGTTATCGGAAGCACATAAAACTTCCTAAATGGGAGTTTTGGTTTTTGCTGATTACTCTGTCGGGGTGTATATGCTGGACGTTCAGGGGGGGCTATTGGAATCGTTGCAGCAGCTTGGTGGTCGTAATCTCGATATCTTCCCTTCCCTTTCTGAGGATAGATTGCACTAGATTCTCCTTCCTTTTTCTTTGAGTGGCCCCCGAAAGACTTCTTAATATTTCCAGCATTACTCCCAAAAGGGACATCTTGGATTTTCCCCAGCTTAATTCCGATCTCAATCCGCTCCCCGTGTGTTACCAACTCAGCAAAGGTACCTAATATGCTACAGGTTGTGTAATACTGGCCTTGCAGCGTGCTACTAAACATTTCTACCATTACTCGCTCTAACATGGGAGGTTGCACTTTTGCAGCCATCTCTCGCCACCTCTGGGCGTACTCTTTGAAGGATTCATCTCGTTTCTGGGATAAATTATGTAGCTGGGTTCTTGTGGGTGCCATGTCGGTGTTATATTGATAGTGCAAAATGAACGCTTCAACCAATTCTCTCCATGTACGGATATGACTACTTTCTAGCTGCATGTACCATTCAAGCGGACCGCCTGTCAAACTATCTTGAAAATAATGCATCAATAGCTTCTCGTCGCTGGAATATGCAGACATTTTCCGATAGAAAGACTTAACATGGGTTTTCGAGCAGGAAGTGCCTTTGTACTTTACGAAATCAGGTACCTTGAATTTTGGGGGATCTTTACTCCGGGCACCAAGCCTAAGTCAGACATGTCAAAGTCTACTGCACCCTGGCTTTCAAACTTGCGCATCCGCTCTTCAAGCATATGCAACTTCTTGCTATCTTCAGTCGGTTCTTCCACATTAGTCACCCAGTCTTCCCAATTATCTTCTTCCACTGGCCTGACAGGAATGCGAACAGGTCTTGGTAGCATATAGGTTGTTCGGTGTTCTGACGAGCAGGAGTGAGTGGGGGCGGGTTTCCCATAGCTTGATTCCCGAGGATGCCTGTAAGGTTGTTGAAGTTTGCGTGCTGGCCATTTTGGGCATTCAAACCAACATTCATATTTCGAGTTCCTCCCGGATTCTCCACTGTGTTCTGAGCCCCTGGAATATTGTTTGGATTATTGATGACGACCCCTGGTGGGCTAGCATTCGGGTTTTCACTCCCATTATTCAATGCTTCAGCAGGTCTTACAATCATAGCCCTCATCTCCTCTTGTTGACGAGCCATGTTCTGAATGATTTCCATCAGTTGATCGACTCGAGTATCCATCCTGGTCCCCATAGCCACGACATCTGCCTGAATTTGTTCCATCTGTCTTCTGGCCGTGCTTCGAGTATTATAACGATGGGAATTCGTAGTGGCTATTTTCTGCAATGAGGAGGCCCGAATCAAGAGATAAGAAGACCTGTCATGATTACTTATCAAATTATGATATGCATGGATGCATGATTATGTATGTTATATCATTTCCAGGATATCTGAAGTTTTATTACCCCTAGGAATTTCAAACAACATGATAAAAGAGCCAAACGAAAGGAAAAAGTCCTGATTAACAACTGATCTTATTAAAAACATCGTTCATATGATCCGATGGTATCTTTTTACAAGCATGATTCAGATACTGTAATGAAATTTAAATGACCCCATCCAACAAGACTGGTGGTGATCAAAAGATAAAAGAAATAAAGGGGAGAATTAGGCAATCAACGGGAGGAGTCTCTAATCTCTGTGTAGTATAACGGCCCTCCTTGTCGGAAATATTCCTCGCTCCATTTCTTAGTTTCTTCAAATAACTTTTTCGTCTTTTCACGATCCCGTCCACGAGCGAAACTATCAATCACCACATCTTTTCGATACAATTGTCCCTCTAAGTACACACATTGCTCTAGGAGACGGTCACATTCCTTACATTCTGGTAAAGGTATAGGCACGGGTGCTTCTTCCATCTCTTTGATCTTGTCTCGGAGTCTTGCATTTTCCTTCAGTACTTTGGTCATTTGATCTTCTTTCACTTCCAACTCCATCCTAGAAACTTTGAATAGGTTTACTAATTCCTTGACCTTGGCCTTGTTCCTATTGTTGGCCATCTGAAATTTCAAAGTTTCTTGCCGATTCCTTTCTGCGTCAGTGAGGGCTATCTGATACTCTTCCGTAGACATAGAAAAGTCTTCATTTCTAGGTCGTTTCTTGGAACTACTTTCCCCCTCATACTCTTTCAGCTGACGGGCCAAGTCCCTTTTCTTTTCTGTTAGAAAATAGATTTCCATCTTTTTGTCTTCCAAGTTCTGGCGGAGGTCCCTATTTTCCAATTGTACTGGATAGAAGCGTTCTTTAGGCACATCGTGCAGCAAGTCGGTGGGTTGAAGATACAAGGAAATCTCTTTTTCAAAAGGTAATATAAGAGTTTTAACTCTTTCCTTTAGCCAATTCACGTAAGGATCGAAAGCTAGTGCTTCTTTTGGCCCAAAGAATTCCTTTCCTTTCTTTCCAATATGTGCCCAAGCAATCTCCACCCTTTTTAGCAATTATGGGTCTTCTCCTTTTTTGAGAAACATAGGTTCAACCTCCTTGGTTGTGGGTGGACGCCTCATGGCATAACCTAATTGGCGAAGAGAGAGTACCGTATTGTAGTTGATAACCCCTCTGGTTCCCATGAGTGGAACATTAGAGAAACCTGCACAGTGGGAGATGACTTCGGAGCTATCCACCTTAAATTTGTACCATTGAATGTCGAAAGAGGTGAGTGTCATCACTTTTGATGCCCATGAGCGAGGATCTTCTTTGAATGGCCCTTTGGTGGGTAATTGCGCCATGAACCATTTGTAAAGCATTGGTATACAACATACCACTACTCCTTTCTTTCCATGCCTGGAGTGGATGGCGTGGTAAGTATCTGCTAATAGCGTAGGTATAGGATTCTTATTCATGAAGACGCACAGAGAAGCTAAGTCCACGATTTCTTTAATCTCAGGAAATAAGACAACTCTGTAAATAATGGCGGCCAATAAAGCATAATAAGCATCCCAATTTCCCATATTCGCTATTTCCTTAGCCTTACTTGCCAAGAAATCTGTAGGAAGACCGGAAGTGACTTTGTTGCGTCTCCATTTTCCTTTTACATCGTTAAGGCTCAAATAAAGAACCTTAGCAATATCCTCAAAATCAGGTTCAATAGGGATTTGAACAAATGGAACATGGCCGGTGAGCTTAATGTGGAGAAGTGAGCATACTCCTCAAGAGTAGGTGCTAACTGGTAGTCTTGGAATGTGAAGCATCTCAACTCTGGATCATAAAATTGTAACAACGTCTGTACAGCCTTGTCGTTAACCTGAGCATCCAGCAAAGATAGGAGATTCCCATATCTTTCACCAAAAACGCCCATTTGTTGATAATCCATGAGGTCTCTGAGCTCTTCAAGAGAGGGCCAAGTACTAGGACGAAACTGATAGCTGAAGTTATCCCTCTTCGTCTTCGGGGTGACATCAGTGTTGTTCGCCATTCTTTGGAGGAAAAGGAAACCCTGGATAGATCCTGGAAATGACAATGCATATGCGAATTAATTATTGATATATATATATAAATATATATATATATATATATATATATATATATATATATATATATATATATATATATATATATATATATATATATATATATATATATATATATATATATATATATATATATATATATATTTGAAAGGTAAATATGCCTATGATGTGTGTGCAAGTGATCATGAGGTTACTACTTCCATGATATTGATTTCTGTTGTACTGCCTCTTTGTATCCTTGTCAATACCGAGATTACAGGTCTGAAATGTAACTGGAAGAGGACTATGAAGATCAAAGATAAGTCCTCAGAAAATAAATCTGAGAACCTCAAAACTGTTGGCAGAAATGCAGGACATAACGAAAAGTAATCGTCTGAATATAGTCACCAATCGTACCTGTAATGATGAATCCCTCCCCACTCACGTGTGAAGACTAGGTCAGGGTGAGATAATGGTAACTCGAAAATCACGGGTCCGCCTGAAAGTAAAATCATCGCAACACAGACGTGCATGATGAAAGTACCTTCAATTGAACCTCCTCCGAGTGTGGTATATGACATGACTGCACTAATCAGACCACGTCCTATAGCCGTCATGCCCCCACTCTATTCCTAGGTGTCCTAGTGCACTCTATCCTGGGTACTGGGCCTTTTACCTCAATAGTAACATTCCCACCCAAGCAAGAAGCAGATAAAGTACAACAGCAGTATATGGAAGGCAGTAGAGTGTAATACATGCATATGCACAGGTATATTTAAAAAATGAACGAATGAACTGAAAGCATAAAAATAAACACCCTAAGAAAAGAAATCAAGAGCTAGGAGTGACTCCGGGACGGACCAACGTTTGGTCGACCTCTTCCCCAGTGAAGTCGCCAGCTGAAACAACCGGCTGAAAATCATCAAACAATGAAGTCGCCATCGAACGTCTTTTATCCCACATGTAGGGAAAGGTAAACATCGAGAAAACCTGATGAGGGAGAAGTCACAGTCTTGCGACCAAGAGATAAGGGTAAGGGAGTCTGTTACGCGAGGGGAAGGTATTAGCACCCCACACGCCCGTAGTACTCTACGGTATCCACTCTTGTTATCTATCTTATGGGTGTGTTTAATCTATGCTTACAGTTTATTATTGCTAAAGGGAAAGTGCATGCAAAAGAAAGGGGAAAAGAGTGTAGGGAAAATAAAAGTTGTGCTCGTTCGGGCCCTACCCCGATGCCTACGTATCCCTTTTAAGGAATCAGAGCAGTCGTAGTTCGGCTTACATGTTTTTTTGTTTATTTGTATTTTTTTTACTGAACAATATTAATTTCGCCTTCTGCCGCAACTCGACCGTTGGAGACTTACGCGTCAGCACAGAAGTGAATTAACATGCTCTTCTGAAAAGGGTTTGAAATAAAGGCCCGAGGGCAAAAAAGATTTTTATGTTTGTTGGTGTTTTTCGCTTGTAGAGAATAACTAGTTAATCTCAAGGGAGAGATTTTAGCCATGTCTCTACTTATTCATGAAATGACTCTTTGAGACTTGAATCATACCAAAGATTAGAACAAGAGAATAATAAGGTCGAGAAGAAACCCGCTCATCATCTCTCAAACTTAGCCAAGACATGGTTCTTATCAGTAAATTTTTATGTATTTTTGAAGTTTGTAAAAAAAAATTAGTTTTAGATGCGTATGCAAAAAGGGAAAGAAACGTTATATGGAGACTAGCCTAAACCTGATTCTATCACACTTCATATGATCTATGGGAAAAGATAAATGCGAGGTAAAAATAGAAAGAAAGTATACCAAACGGATACTAGCCCGTAGAGCAAAGCAGAAAAAAGCAAAGATACTTGATGTTCTTGCGAGCTGCTAGCACCAACAAAGAAAAGAGTCAGAAACCCCATTACTGAAGCATCTTTTAAGGTGAAAATGAATCACAATCGGCATCTCGAACATATCCATATAAAAACCTGCATAAGACTCGAATCTTGACGAGCAAAGTGAATTACCAGTTTCGAGTAACCGAATAATCATGAATTAATTCACAAAGGCAAAATAATAAAAAGAATATAATAAGTTCTCCTCTTTTCTTTTCTTTTTTTGATTTAACCATTTGAAATAACAATTAAATAAATGAATAATAATAAAAGGAGAAAAATAAATAACAGAATTCCAAAACGACGGCGTTTACTGTAAACGACCCCTTCCAGCTCCTTTACACAGAAAGCCTTTCTTCTACATGTCGACAACAACAATGGCGATGCCGCCATGACTCCACCCCTTCTCCCCTGTTCTGATTCAACTTTCTTGCTAACACCACCTAACGTTTCCCTCTGAATTCGATTCCTTTGCTTGCTTTCGTCAATTTTTCTTCCTCTATTCCGAATCCAACAACGAAACTTAAGCTCTACATTTCTTCCGATCAAGATTACATGGTGGATTTATCGTTCGCCGCATTTTACCCTTCACGGTTATGGTACAGACCAAGCAAAAAAAGTCGTAAAAAGAAGAAGATTGAGGATTACCTATTGAAGGCACGTTGGTAGCGCTTCAGAAATCCAGAGGTGAAGTAATACAGTTATTGTCCTTCTTGATCTTGTATGCTTCGTCTTGATTCTCTCCTCACTGTCTTCACTTTTTCTTTGGTCTGAGAGTTGTGTGCGTTGGAGATAGGAGAAGAGCGGAAATGATGACAATTCTGAAGATTATCGCAAGTTGAGAAAAATGAACTTTGTATGATGAATCAGAGAGAAGTGAAGCTTTGAGAACTAACTGAAGGTCGAACAATGGAGAGTGGCGGTGAAGACGGAGTTTAGAGAGGGGAAATTGAAGATTATGAGAGTTCAGAAAAATTGAGAGTGAATGATGGAGAGGGAAGAAGTTGTTTTGAAGCTGATAATGATGAAGTTCTGAAACTGGAAAAGAGAGAGTGACCTCGTCCCCTCAAACTTGGAGGGAGCTTGGATTATATAGGTAGTTGAGGGAGGAAACGGTTATGTGGGAATCAATCTGAACCATTGATTTGAACCATTGATTTGGATAGAGTTTGTTAGGGATTGAAGGGTGAGATTGAGAGTTGGTTAAAGGTGGTTATGCTAGTTGGGAATTCTGTTTGGAGGTAGTTAGAGAGTTATAAAGTTGTTAGGAGGAAATTGATGAGCTGTTAATTAATCTTCTGTTTCCTATTCTTCAAGCTTCTGTCCTACAAACAATTCCTTCAGCAGCCAGCTGCTTTAACAAAGTAACATCCAAAAATGGCATATTAGGATACCATTTGTCAGTTAATTCAACTTGTACCGCCTCTTTATTCTGATTAGATAAATTGCCGTTTTGAAGTTTCAGCCTTCCCACCAAGCTTAGTCTTGTGTTGATTGCTAGCGTTTGTATTAGTGTGCAGCTCAGTTTTAAACTTACCCTTGTCAGTACAATGGGCATCTCTTCCATATTTAAATCATTCGGGTTATCAAACTGGGTTTGGCCGGTTGGATCTAGTTGAATGCATCGAATACATGGCCCAGAAAATGGGTTGATAATAAACATTCAGTTTCTCAATAGACTTCTTTCCCATTTGATTAAGGAAGATATCTCAACATCTAGAGGGGACAAACAAGCTGACTCTAATTTCTTTCCACCAAGCACATTTGCAACAACCACCAACAGAGTTTGGCAAGCATGATATTCTGTCATGTTTTCTGTACCAGTGCCAGTGAACTCCAGTGATTGATCCTTCCTCGGCTGGTAAAACGACCATCTCCAATCTGGATTAGCTTCAAGAGGGCATCGTACCCTTAAAGAGTTTGATGATATGATAGTATCGTAGTATTGCAATAAAATGGTTCTTCCCACTTGTAAATTAGAGGCACCAAAAGTTAGGAGACATAGAGCAGATACAACTGATGGTAGAAGTTCCTTATTTATACCAGGAAGCAGTTGGAGATAGAAAACTGTTGAAGCAAGCAACTCCTCACAGCCAATATTAATATCATGTCTTTGTCCTGAGGTATTTTCTACAAGCACCAGTAAAGAATGCAGGGATTCTAGCTTATGTGTTTCTGTAAACCCTGAATATATATCATTGGATTTTTGATGAAGCTTCCCATTGATTACTGATGTTGTTAACCAACACAAAAATTTTGACACTAAGGAGTCATCACGAGACTCTTCTCCTAGTTCTTTTTTTTTTTTGACAAAAATGCGAGACTCGTTAGACCTCAACCTTTGTGAAGAATCTGATGCTAACGCAGTTGTAATTGCCCAAATAATAAAATTACGAAGCCTTGCCTGATCCATTAAGAAAATGGAAATAGGAGGTGCGCTCATAAGTATGGCTTCAAGAGAAAAATTCGGGTAAATGCCTTTTGTAGCTTGATTACACACACTGCCAACTTGGTATATCTGGTATAAACCCTCTATTGATAAGGCGAAACGTGGCTGACATATAACGGGGAAGAGTTCATGTCTTCCACAAAGTTCTGATCCAGAAGAACATCCTCAGCACCAGTAGCATCAGAAGTATACCGCTCAAAAAGAGCACCTTTAAGATCATACTGGCGTACAATATTTCGATTGTAGGTAAGATTTTCCATCACCATGAGGTCATGTTGTTTAACCTCTTTTCCACTTTTAATGTGTCTTCTAGTAACCTGATATATCCCCAAGACTGTTGCTAGATATGTTTGGCTCCCAGACTCAAATGACTCTCTCATGTGTTTGAAATATAGGGAAGAGAATCCCAAAAATGCTTCAAGTTCCGTCTTCTTGATTTCCTTTACGATGAACCTCTCATCAAGTGTTTTGGCAAAAAAAGATATGCTTTTTCCACCTTCGGTATCCCAATTCATACAACGGCTTAAAGAAGCAATATAATCAATCTCAGATGGGCAACAGCAATTTCTAAGTGCACGGAACTGCTTATAATAATGACAAACCACAGAATATTTTTCCCTCCCAAGTGATTTTTGCATAACCCAGATGAACTTCTTTGCTATGGTCTTCTGTAGCACGAAATGATCGTGACTCTTCTGAAGACACGCTTCCAGTAGAATGCGCAGAATCTGAATCTAGAGAGTCGTGCAAAGAATCTGTAGATTTTGAAGTTATCCCACTTTCTTTCACATCACCGTCAATTTTCGACATCTCAGATGAGTCTTTCAACAAGGACAGTGCACAAGCAATTATGCTTGATGGTTCACCCTCAAAGTCAGACACGACATGATTGTCTGTCTTGAGAGGAATGTGCAACCTTGGACCTTCCTCAGTGGTGAATTGATTTGTTGTGGGCGCGTGTTCGGAAATAGAGCTGCAAAGATATTAAAATTTTGGAAAGAAACTTTTCTGAAATTCCCTTATGCCTATCTTCCGAATATCAGAAAATGGCTTCCAGAACCCTTCATCTGAATCTTGCAATATGGAAACAGGTGAATGCAGTGAAGCACTCTGGTTTAACACCTTTGAATCAACGATTGGACGAACAGGTTTAATATTTATAGCAACTGGAAAGTTTTGATGTACTTAAAGATGGTCATTTGCCGAAGGAAACTGAGTGGAAACATTTGAACTCGATTCCAACTTTGGGTCAAGTACCTTTTTGATCCCAAACCATCAACAGTTTGTATTTTCACATTCTGTGGGATATCAAAAGTTTTTAGATGGATCACCCTGTTCATTGCGCTTTCTCTTGGCTACTTGGACCATGTTCCGATCTATCAACTCTGTCAAGTACCTTTCTGCAACGAGCTCCGGGGGCACTTCGTCATCTTCTGCTTGATGAATTAGACTCTCAGCAACCCACAAAACAAACAACCTTCTGACAGGGATCCCAAATTCAGCAGGGAATAGCACAAAGTAAAATAGACATCTTCTTAGATAATAAGGTAAGTTTGTATTAATTGTGTCTAGCGTTTCAGACCAACATTGTATTTGATTTTCATTGAGCTGCTGCCCTCCTGGCACGCTTAACCATTCCTCATGTGTAACATCTTTATGTGAAAGCAAATCACTTATTTTCAGTATTTGTGATGGCAGTCCCCCACATTTCATCACAATTTCTTTTCCAACCTTGATAAATTCTGTTTCTGACTTGGGGACCTTCAAATGTCTTGTGAACAACAGCCAACCAGTTTCATCATCTAATAACTGTAATGGGTGAAGAATGATTCTACCTACTGCATGTTGGGCTACTGTTGCATTGCGAGTAGTAAAAAGAACTCTGCTTCCTGTTAACATATCAGGTATGACCCTGTTCAAGGTATCCAAGTATACTTTGGATGTTTCTTTAAGGCCATCAACAACTATAAGGTACTTTGAGTGATACGAGGAGGAGGCAGCTGTGGCTGGCACAACATCCGAACTTTCATCGTGTTCAACAATGATTTCATCCTCAATATCTCTCTCTTGAATGCTGCTAATTGGGGTTAATAATGGTGTAGGATAATCTTTGAAAATAACAACTTGAATCATGAAGAGATTCTTGATACCATGTACTTTAATCTCAACTTATATTCATGTGCCATCTTCCTCCGCAAGAATTTATGAAATAAACCTTCGGGCATGCTATTTCCTTTTTTATCAAGTTGAGCCTTAACCCATGTTTGAAACCAAAGTTATTGCACAAATATCCAAACAATAGCTTGTACCAATCATTCGCAATACCTTGACTGTCAAGCAACCAAATTTACCATACAAAATATCTTAAATCATGACGCACCCAATCCTAATTGATTAACTTAAGGATAGATGAACTTAATGCAACAATGACATATTCAACAACCTGTATTGCAAGCATCATATGCATCCTGGATTGATAACAGATTTTGATCCTTTAGAGAAGATCTTAATACACCCCTAGTCTTGCCAAAACCTTGACCAAATGACAAGCACAACGATAGAATGAGGTGTTTTAAATTATGTACGCGAGATCACAATCTTATGTTATTGACAGGAATACCCTGCAACTTATTGTTCAACAGAATATAATAACCTTGTAGCTTGATGGAGAAGAAGTCAAAAAAAGAGAATGAACCAAAACCCTAATTCCATAGCTTGCTGCCTGAATAAGAAATCATCCCTTATTGGATACGAGCGCCTTAACCACTGGGAAACCCTAGTGTCGCACAACCATTGGACTTTGAACCTCAGAGATATTTATTTTTATGAAAAATGCGTACTATGCAAATGAACCATTGGAATGATGCAGATGAATGTAAAAAGTCCAAGCCAAATAAAAGAGATTAGGAGGGCAAATTTTGGGGTGCAACAAGCTTCTCCCACAGTTACTTGCTAGTCAAATGGTTCAATTGCGCAAACTCGGTCCACCGCCAAATCCTCTCCCTAGGGGATATGATATTAAAGCTCATTACAAATTCCATTATGGTGCCCCAGGCCATACAATTGAAAATTGCAGAGCATTCAAATGCAAAGTTCAAGATCTCATCGATGTAAAAGCGATTAACTTCAACCCTGTTGGTCCGAATATTCAAAATAATCCCATGCCTCCTCATCAAGGGGGAACAGTCCATGCTATTGCAAAAGTTAATGAACGGGTTTTGGTATCAAAGGTTGATGAAATTAAGATATCTTTGGAAACTGTCAGAGAACATTTGTTGAAGCATGAAGTGCTACAAGAACTCCATGACTTATGCTTAACATGTTCTTCCAAACCAGAAAAGTGTGTTGAGTTGAAGACGGCCATCTAACAGTTGATCGATGAATGTGTCTTACAAATAGAGAAAGTATTCCGAGAAGAAGAGATTGATGTCCTGGAAATCCCCTACTATCCGAGAAGCTTTTCAGCCACCCCTAATATTCCGTTAACAATTCAGGTTCCTATTACCCCCACAATGATTCAAGCTCTTATTCCTCTTAAAAGCAACGACTCGAAGGCAGTTCCATCGGAGTATAATGTAGTCTATATTCATGGAAAGAGGTATGAGTGCCCTCCGGTAGGTGACAAGAATGTTACCAACATTGCGGGAACAAGTAACATGACTCGCAGTGGTCGGATCTTTTCTCCTCCACCACCACCTCCTAAGGAAACTAACAGTGAAGCTCTAGCTAAGGCCAGGGGAAAGCAAGTGATGGATAATCAACCCGAACTTTCTGTAGGACAAGAAGCGGAGCAACTTTTGAGAATTCTCAAGCGGAGTGATTACAAAGTAGTGGACCAGCTCAACCAGACACCATCCAAGATTTCCATATTGTCTCTCCTTTTATGTTCAAAGGCCCACTGCAACGCCTTATTGAAGACCTTATGTTCTGCTCATGTTACCCAGGACATCTATGTGGCCCAGTTTGAAGGAATAGTCACCAATATTTATGTGGGAAATTGTTTGGGTTTCTGCAATGATGAACTCCCAATTGAAGGCAGAGCCCACAATAAAGCGATGCATGTTTTTATGAAGTGTTTGGACACTGTTTTATCTCTAGTTTTGGTGGATACAGGTTCTTCACTCAATGTGATGCCTAAGGTTACCTTGTTTAAGCTGAATATGGACGGAGTAATGATGAGGCCCTCCACTCTAAATGTTCAAGCATTTGATGGTTCGAGAAGATCGGTGGATGGAGAAGTTGATTTTCCTGTCAAGATTGGTCCCCACACTTTCTATTTGTCATTCTATGTTATGGACATCCGTCCATCCTATACTTTCCTTTTGGGACGTCCATGGATTCATGTAGCAGGAGTTGTGACATCTACTCTTCATCAACGCCTGAAGTTCATTGCGAATGACCAAGTTGTCGTCGTTTGCGGGGAAGAAGACATAGTGATTAATAATCTGACTACCTACCGTCATGTGAAAGTGGAAGGCGAGGTACAAGAGTTGCCCTTTCAAGCTCTGGAGATTGTTACTGTTGACAAAGTCCCCGTCTTGGAATGTAAGAAGTCTGAGATACCCCTGGCCTCTTTGAAGGATGCCAAAGCCCTCTTAGAAGCCAGACCTCCCCATGACAGTTGGGGAAAATTGATTGAAGTTCCAGAGAAGAAAGATCGTTTTGGTCTTGGGTATCAGCCATCATCCTCCGTGCAAGCTGGTTGGGTTCCTCTCAAAGAACAGCAGGTTCCCCCAATTTCTGAAGTGTTCGTCAGTGCTGGTGTAAGCAAAGAAGGACAAGTGCTCTCCACTGATGCTGAAGGTGACGATGAGGATATTTCAAGATTTATCTACCAAGTTGCACCGGACCAGGAGCTCAGCAATTGGACTGCCATGGACATCCCTGAAGTTGTTTTCCTTGATGTGTAATTTTTTGTTTCCATTTTAAGTCATATGTCCTGCCCAAGGCATACTGACAGCTTGTAGAAGGGGCCCCTTATGTTTCAATCTTCGTTTAACATTGAATGAAAAAATCGCACTTTCGCATACAATTTTGTTCTCTGTCTTTTCTTTTACTTTTACTTTTTCAAAATAAAAATGGCAATACTTTTCTTTTCATATTCTAAATACTCTTTTGCACTTTCTAAAAATAAAACATAAAATCATTGATCATGCAGATCCGTCTTGAACTCCGTTGGAAATGATAATGCTATGGCTCTTTACATCCTTGAGAATTCAGTCGATCGTGCTAACGAAGATAGTGAGGAAGATTGTGAAGTCCCTGAAGAACTAGCCAGACTCTTGAGACAGAAAGAGAAGGTCATCCATCCGTATCAAGAGGAAACAGAAGTCGTCAATCTCGGTACCGAAGAAGTAAAGAGAGAAGTCAAGATAGGGGCCGCCTTGCAAAGTGAAGAAAAGAAGGGGTTGATTGAATTGCTTCAAGAGTATGCTGACATCTTCGCCTGGTCGTATGAAGACATGCCCGACTTAGACACTGATATAGTAATGCATAGATTGCCACTCAAGCCAGAATGTCCTCCTGTAAAGCAAAAACCAAGAAGGACTAGACCCGACATGGCCTTGAAGATCAAAGAAGAGGTTTAAAAACAGCTTGAAGCAGGTTTCCTATCTGTGATAAATTACCCGCCTTGGATTGCTAACATTGTGCCCATACCTAAGAAGGATGGTAAGGTACGCATGTGTGTTGACTACCGAGACTTGAATAGAGCAAGCCCGAAGGATGATTTCCCGTTGCCTCATATTGATGTATTGGTTGATAACACTGCTCAGTCTTCGGTATTTTCCTTTATGGATGGGTTCTCTGTCTACAATCAGATAAAGATGGCTCTGGAAGACATGGATAAAACAGCTTTCACAACTCCTTGGGTACCTTTTGCTATAGAGTCATGCATTTTGGTCTTAAAAACGCTGGTGCGACATATCAGCGAGCTATGGTGACTCTTTTTCACGACATGATTCATAAAGAAGTCGAGGTGTATGTGGACGACATGATTGCAAAGTCACAGACTGAGGAAGAACATTTGATTCATTTGAAGAAGTTGTTTGATCGTTTGCGAAAGTTCAGGTTAAGGCTTAATCCCAACAAATTCACCTTTGGGGTTCGGTCGAGCAAGTTACTTGGTTTTATCGTGAGTCAACGAGGAATTGAAGTAGATCCAGACAAATTAAAAGCAATACAACATATGTCGACGCCGAAAAATGAGAAGGAAGTACGATATTTCCTTGGAAGGTTGAATTACATAGCCAGGTTCATTTCCCATCTTACTGCTACCTGTGAACCCATCTTTAAATTGTTACGCAAGAATCAGGATGTCTGTTGGGATGAGGGTTGTCAAGAGGCTTTCGAGAAGATTAAGCAGTATTTTAAAGAACCACCAATACTCATACCACCAGTTCCAGGGAGACCTCTCATTATGTATTTGACCGTGCTTGAAGGATCTATGGGTTGTGTGCTCTGACAATATGATGATACTGGACGAAAAAAACACGCCATTTACTATTTGAGCAAGAAGTTTACTGATTGTGAATCGAGGTATTCCTTACTTGAGAAGACTTGTTGTGCTCTTACATGAGCAGCCCGACGTTTGAGGCAGTATATGTTGACACATTCTACGCTTCTGATATCTAAGATGGATCTGATAAAGTACATCTTCAAGAAACCAGCACTTACAGGAAGATTGTCTTGGTGGCAAATGCTTTTGTCTGAGTATGACATCTAATACGTCACACAAAAGGCTATCAAAGGTAGCATTCTTGTTGATCATCTCGCTCACCAACCATTGGAAGAATATCATCCCATGAAGTTTGACTATCCAGACGAGGATATTATGAAACTTGATAACAATGAAGGACCTGAACCAGGGGAATGATGGACTCTCACGTTCGATGGTGCGTCAAATGCTATGGGTCACGGTATCGGGGCAGTTCTGACCTCTCCACACGATACTCACATACCTTTCACTGCCAGATTATGTTTTGATTGCACGAATAATGTCACTGAATACGAAGCTTGTGTGATGGGCCTTGAGGCAGCCATTGATTTGAAGATCAAGATTCTTGAAGTT
Organism: Vicia faba; assembly: GCA_948472305.1. NCBI lineage: Eukaryota > Viridiplantae > Streptophyta > Magnoliopsida > Fabales > Fabaceae > Vicia > Vicia faba. Next base: position 244,765 of record CATIWC010001097.1, read on the forward strand.
TATGGGGATTCTGCCTTAGTGATACATCAAGTACGGGGTGATTGGGATACACAGCACCCTAATTTAGTTCCATACAGGGATTACATAGTTGAGTTGTTGCCCTCTTTCGATGAGGTCACCTTTGAGCACATTCCTAGAGAAGCGAATCAACTGGCAAACGCTCTGGCCACTTTAGCAGCAACGTTCAAAGTCAATTACCCGAATCATACACCCAGTGTAAGGATCTGTCGTTACAAGGAGCCAGCACATATTTTCCCTGCTCATTGTCTCACCACTTAAGATGTATCAGACGAAAGGTCGTGGTATTTCGACATCAAAAGATATCTTGAGAAGCAAGAGTACCCCGAAGGTGCTACGATTTGTGATAAGCGGACTCTCAGAAGGTTGGCGTCTAAGTTTTTATTGTCAGGAGACGTTCTGTACAAGAGAAACTATGATTTGGTTCTGCTCAGATGCGTGGATAGACACGAGGCAGACTCCATTATACGAGAAATACACGAGGGCTCTTTTGGGACTCATGCCAGTGGACATTCCATGGCCAAGAAAATCCTACGAGCAGGTTATTTGTGGATGACGATGGAAAGTGACTGTTGTGTATATGCCAAAATGTGCCATAAACGTCAGGTTTACGCAGAAAAGATACATGTTCCTCCCACTCCTTTGAATGTGATGACTTCACCATGGCCCATTGCAATGTGGGGTATCGATATGATTGGACGCGTCGAGCTGAGCGCTTCAAATGGACACAGGTTTATCCTCGTTTCTATTGACTACTTCACCAAGTGGGTGGAAGTGGCTTCGTACAATAATGTGACCAAGCAAGTTGTCACTCATTTCATCAAAAGAGAAATCATATGCCGGTATGGAACTCCTAACAAGATCATCACTGATAACGGGTCAAATCTCAACAACAATATGATGAAGGAAATGTGTGAAGAGTTCAAGATCGAGCACCATAATTCATCACCCTATCGGCCAAAGATGAATGGGGCAGTCGAAGCCGCTAACAAGAACATAAAGAAGATCATCCAGAAAATGGTGAGAACATACAAAGATTGGCATGAGATGTTTCCTTTTGCCCTGCATGGCTATCGAACTTCGGTGCATACTTCCACTGGGGCAACTCTGTTTTCACTAGTCTATGGTATGGATGCGGTACTCCCGGTCGAAGTGGAGATTCCTTCTTTAAGGGTTCTAATGGATACTAAACTTGATGAAGCAGAATGGATTCAAACGAGACTCGACCAACTCAATCTCATCGAAGAAAAGCGCCTGGCAGCCATTTGTCACGGTCAGTTATACCAACAGCGTCTCAAGAGAGCATTTGACAAAAAGATTCGACCTCGAGAGTTCCACTCAGGTGACCTGGTCTTAAGAAAGATTCTCCCAATCCACACTGATCCAAGAGGAAAGTGGACTCCCAACTATGAGGGATCGTACATCGTGAAGAAAGCTTTCTTAGGAGGTGCTCTAATCCTGACAAACATGGATGGGGAAGACATTCCGCTTCCAGTCAATTCAGACTCAGTCAAAAAATACTACGCATTAAAGGACCCGCTAAGTCGAAAACCCGAAAGGGCGGCTTAGGTGAGTTAGGGCTAAAAAAGAAAAAAAAGAAGAAGAAATAACCCGCTAAGCTGAAAACCCGAAAGGGAGGCTTAGGCAAAAATGGGTGTCCCGGTGGATTGAAAACTCGAAAGGGCGATCCAGGCAAAAATTAGGGACAAAAAAGCGAGAGACTGCAGTCTGAAGACTCTTCACGCACACCCTCCTAATGCGGGATGGGTCGATCTAACTATTATCCTTTGGAAGCACGGCACTAGGACGACCCGGGATGCGAGAACTATAGCAATATCAGTTTTAACGGAAATTCGAGATTTTCTTGTTGCCATTTTACCCGTTGTATTTCTTTTCTTCACTGCAATTTCCTCATTTAGGAGTTGTTTCTATGTATGAATGCCCATTCACGGGCCAAACTCATTAATGGAATTTTCCCTTCCATTAAAAAATCTTTGTTATGTTCTTTTACTTTGTTTTTTGTATGCGAATCGTGATTTAAATTCTTTGTTAAGCATTGCATTAGAAACAATAAGTCAATAATAATCGCGAGCTAAGATGTGAAACACTACATTACATGGATATGAAGGCATCCCCAGGGAATGTTGTGGCATCCAAGTGTTCATTCTTCTGTGCATGTAGTAAGTTATAACGGTCACCTTGACCAAGGTTTCATCCTCATCGCCTCCTTACAATCGACTGAGCGCCCGATTCTCCCACACGGAGAGACCTGGGGCATTGGTTGAGATCCACATCTCTTTTTCAATTATTCACAAAGCCCAACATATGAAGGAAGCTAGATCAAGTCATTTCTCCTCAGCAAGATTTAATTCCCCAGTGAACTCGGCAAGGCTAACTCTTTTCTCTCAAATTTCAAGCACCAGTCTATATTGGTACCTCAAGATGACGGACGACAGATCCCAATGAGTTTTTGACATTTTGCATACAATAATCATCACGACATACTGCATTGCATCCTCAAACGCACAACATATCCATGGATCATCATGTCACACTTCAAATGCATATGAAGCATGAGCCAGATCAATCCCAAATCAACAAAACATCCTCACAAAAAATTGTATCCTCATAATTCCCAGTTAACATCTGTTATTACACTACCAACTAAAATAAACCATGGTTCCAGTACGTCGTACTCCCCCAACACTCAATATTTACGTTATCTTTGCTAGGGTCGTAGGTCGCTCGTAGGTCTTACCCTCACATTATCTTTGCTAGGGTCGTAGGTCGCTCGTAGGTCTTACCCTCATGTTATCTTTCATAGGGTCATAGGTCGCTCGTAGGTCTTACCCTCACATTATCTTTGTTAGGGTCGTAGGTCACTCGTAGGTCTTACCCTCATATTATCTTTGCTAGGGTCATAGGTCGCTCGTAGGTCTTACCCTCGCGTTATCTTTGCTAGGGTCGTAGGTCGCTCGTAGGTCTTACCTTCACATTATCTTTCATAGGGTCATAGGTCGCTCATAGGTCTTACCCTCACGTTATCTTTGCTAGGGTCGTAGGTCACTCGTAGGTCTTACCCTCATATTATCTTTGCTAGGGTCATAGGTCACTCGTAGGTCTTACCCTCACATTATCTTTGCTAGGGTCGTAGGTCACTCGTAGGTCATACCCTCACATTATCTTTGCTAGGGTCGTAGGTCGCTTGTAGGTCTTACCCTCATGTTATCTTTTATAGGGTCGTAAGTCGCTCGTAGGTCTTACCCTCACTTTACCTTTCTCTTGGGTCATAGATCGTACGTCTATCTTTACCCGTTGTCTTTACCTTTCTCTCTGGGTCGTAAAATACCGCTTGATAGATTCTTTGTCGTCATCAAGTTCTACTCATTGCATTTAAGTTTTCATTTTTTTAAGTTTCTTACCCTCAGTCATCACGACATCGTCAATCATATCCTTTCAGTCACTTTACCGCCCACTCCCTCAAGAACCTTGTATTGGTACCGTTACCCCAGTACGAGCTACACTTTTTCAACCATGTTTTATCCATCATGACCAGTCCACCAGAAGATCAGTTTGTCTTTCCCCAACAGACATTCACACCAGTGAGTGGCACTCGCACCATCTCTCTAGGGAAAACTTTGGGTCCTAGTATTTAATCATCTTCCACCTTGAACTCTCGAAAGGCTGACACTAATCTCGCCTTCAGGTTTAAGACTATTAAATAGGGGCAGCTGTCGTACCCCAAATTTTCCCTATCTCTTTATTTTTGCCTGGCTTTGGACTTTGCATTCCATTTGCATCATTTTATCATACAGTCATTTGCATATCCCGCATCTCAGGGAATCAGGCGCTTTGGTTTGAAGTTTTAGGGTTGCGCCCTCTTTATGTCTAATCTTGTTTTGAGGTTTTCTTATCAGGTAAAAAGGAAACACATCTAGTTCTCGATTAGTGGATCGTGGAATTAATTTTCTCATCACGTTACAAGGTTTGTTCTCCCTCAAATTTATCAGAGTCTGGATTAGGGATTATTTCCCTATGTGTGTTGGTCAAGATGCTAGGGTTTCGAGTCTCTGGCTTCTGGTAAGATGTTTCTCTCGCCTGCCTCGAAGATGGCTCAAAGCTCAGTGCATTAGGTAAAGAATTTCACCTCCTCGCATTTCAAGTTTTCTTCTTAAAGCCTCTAAGTCGTTGAGTCGAGAGTTTGAAGTTTAAATTGGTAAATGTGGAGTTTGGGCACAAGAAATCAGGCTGAGGATTCATGACCGTCAAGACATGTTTTTGTTGCTTAAGTTACAGGATATTATGGGTTAAATATCAAAAATTAGGTTTCTGGTCGAGAAATGTGAGTGTGGTTCAGGCATTATATGAAGATCAAGGTTCAAGCGACCGGTGTTTTGGGGTTCGAATTAATCTGTGGAATTAAATTCTTAGGCATTTATTTTGTTTGAGAGTTTGATTGGATTTTTGAAAGATAGGGCGCGTGATTGTTTGGAATACAAGTTATAACAATTGCTCACAATTTTTTGAAGTTTAAGTTACAAAGTCAAAGGGTGCATTCGAATTATTCAAGAGAGAATTTCAGAATTTAAACAAGATGCAAGAGTTATTTGATTTCTACAACAAAGTTCATCATTGATAAAATCGGTCAAATTCTTGCTTATTACATTTTTTGAGACAAGTTACAAGATGTGTTATAGTATGAAAAACAAATTACAATCGTTTGTTTAATAAAAAAAAAAGAGAAAAATTATATGTGTTTCTTCAAGTCTTCATCTTCACTCCTCGCCATGGTATTTTCATCGTTCAATCTCGCTTTGGACCGTCCAATACTCGTGCTCATGAAACAAGGAAAAAGAAAAGTTAGCAATCAAACACATGAAAAAAAATTCCAAGCAAGAATTAATTGATTGGTATCTCATCATTAGGGTTTGCATTTGGAATTAGTTAAAGAGGTATTTATTTTTAATCATGGACCATTTTTTCTCCCAATTGCAAATCACAAAAATCTTGTGCCTTTTGGTTCACAAAAAAAGAAAAAAAAGAAGAAGATTGCAAATATTTTTTCAATACCGCTGCAAACAAAAAAATAGAAAACAACAAATGTACAAAGCAAACTGTCCCACAAAAGCAACAGTAACATAAACGATACAAGCATAGCAGGCTAGCAAACAAGCAAGAACAACACAGGCCAGCAAGCATAGCAACAACGTTGTAGCATAGCAGAACAGCTACGAAAACCAGTAAACAGAAGCTACACAAACAGAAACAAGTATAGCAGAACAGTACAAAATGCAACAGCAGCTCAAGGCAGCACGGAAACCAACAAGCCAAAACAACAAAAAGCAACTCAACTCAACAACAAATCAACAAATATTAAACAAAACAATAGTGCAAGCTCATTAGCCCAAACACCCTAGTGCTTCATCATTTTCCTAAAAGAGGCAAACCCTTCAGAAATATTAGAGGATAAAAAGAAGGGTGCTTTACATCATTGAGAGGTAAGAGAGAAAAAGATATCACCTGCATATAAAACCTGTCTTGCTGCCATAACAAGCCAAAAATTCTGCACAAATGGTCCAAGAAACCTGTAAAATCAGTCTAAACAGTAGCCTATAGATTGGTCCAAAACCTGTCATAACCTGTTGATACAAACAGCCTCCAACTCTGCTAGAATAGCCTACAGCCCTGCATAACCTGTGTTCCCTGCTGTCAAAGCTTGCCCACTCTCCTCCAAAAAAAACTGTCAACATTGCACCAAATTAGCATGTCAAAACCTGAATCCTGAAAAGCAAAAATCAGTTTATTGCATTCTAATCTGATGTTTGATATAATATATGTAGGGGAATTAAATATACTAAAAAGGGTTCACTGATATAAATAGAGAGAGAATTACGAAAGAAATATTGAAGCAAGAGGGAGGCAAATTTGAGATTGATATCAGAAAAAAACCAAAATGAAAACAGAGAGAGCTTCATCTCCCTCTCGTCTCATACTTCCTCCATCTAAACATTAAACACCACACCATCATCTTCACGTTCTCAACCAAACAACTCTAGCCATAACCCATCATAGAAACACCTGCTACCATCCGACTAATCCCTCACGAGCCATCACAACAACCTAATTGAACTCCCTCTGTCTTCTTCTTCTCTACACGAGACCCACCTCATAACCTCTGCTCAAACCTTACCCCACTTCATGGACCACATCCACCGCTCTCACGACCGTTTTCCACTACCCTTCAAATATGCACCTCCGTCAAACCCACTTCATACTCCCTTCGTCTCTTACCGTGAACAACAACTTCCATCTCTTCCTCTCCGCGTAGCTCACGACCTCCTTGCATCAACAACTATTCCAATACAACCTCATACTCACTTTATCAACGACCACAAAATCCATAACCTCAATTTTTCCACCATTTCTTTTTAACCTCAAGCATCACTGCAACCATTCAGAGATAGCATCACACAGACTAGAGGAAGAGTTGAAGAAAGGGAAAAGTAGAAGAAGCAACAGAGAAAAGCACATCATACCTTATTAACACGTAAGATTTCTTTTGCTTGATACTCTGAATAATTGTGATATTTATTGTTGTCTGTATGCATCTAGCGGCTAGCTCATGTATGCATCTAGGGTTTTTATGTTGTTTCAATTAAGATTTTGGGCCTTACCCAATCCGTTTTTCAACCCAACCAGCGATTTCCCTTTCAACCTGAGCCCATACGAATTTCTCAAAACCCCCATGCTTTGTTTAAATACCACCCTTTTATTTTATATAAATTATTTTTTTATTGTTTTATTAATTTAGTTTAGTTAATAAGTTAATTAATAGTCATGGAGACTTTTGGGGACATTAGATAATTTTTGGTAATTTCAATTTCTAGTTTAGTTTTAAATCTTTGTGAATTTTAATATTGGTTTTAGTTTATTTAACATTTTAGTTATTTTGTTTAGTATATTTCTTTATGCATGATTTTCTTTGTTCAATTAATTGTACCTTTATAGTTATTTTGTCATTAATTTTTTTTTTTTGCTTCTTTAAATTTTTCCTCTCATGATAAATATATGTTGGTTGATCTTACGGATCCATGTGTGTTTATGCTTTGATATTTATATGATTGTTATTATTTCATTTATTTGGTTAATCCAAGGGAAATTATCGTCTTCTTGACTTTATATCATCATGTGTCTTTTGCATGCTTATATGTTTTGTTCATTTATCTTCTTAGTTAGACTCTTCTTTTGTAAATTAAAACAAAAATTTATTTTCTTAATAAAAACCAAAAATAAAAAAAAAACACTTAATCGTTATTCAAACTCATTTCACAATTAACGAAAACGCTCAATAAATCAAAACTCCTCCAAAGGGCATGTTATCTTTGTTCTACTGCGATATCAGTCGTGCCTATTGCTAGAATGTGTGTGTTAACGTCACTCACTAAAAGACAAAAACAAACTAACCATTTTCTAGAGGAACTACGGTGTTCTGATTCCTTCATTAGATATGTAGGCAAAGGGTCGCGAAACCCTCACGAACGCAATAATCAAAAACCATCCATTTCCCTTTAAGCAAGCCTAGTTGTAGATAAATACACCCTTTTAAGACAAACAAAAAATGGATCCCGTTGAGTACAACGGATGTGAGGGGTGCTAATACCTTCCCCTCGCATAATCGACTCTCTTACCCTTTCTCTCAGTCGCAAGACCATCTTATCCATTCCCTTGTGGTTTTATCGATATTTCCCCTTCCTTCGGGATAAATAACGTTCGGTGGCGGCTCTGTGTTTTCTGTCGGCGGCTTCACATACACCAGAGAATAAGGTGTTATCCCTGTTGATGTTCATGCTAAGGTGTAGTAACCATGAAGAGAAAATAGTAACATCTCATGCCAGTCTTCGTATGTCACCGTCATCTTCTGTATGATTTTCCTAATGTTCTTGTTAGCAGCCTCCACAGCGCCATTCATCTTTGGCCGGTAAGGGGAAGAATTATGATGCTGAATTTTTTTTAACCTTAAGCTTTTTTATTATTATTATTATAGAAAAACCTTTTTTTTCTAAATCTAAAAATTCTTTTTTCAAACTTTAACTTTTCTTCTTATTATTAGTATTAAAAAAAGAACTTTTTTATCTTAACTTTTATTCATTATTAAAAATATAAAAAAGAAACAATACAAAAATACAAAAATCTAAAAAATGACTTTAGTTTCTTTTGAATAACAAAATACACTTCAAATTTAACTTTTACACCCCTCCTTTAGTTAATTAATTTATTAATTTAATTATTTAATTAACTTATTATATTTTTTCATTTAATTAACGCGCGCGCGCTCACACACACACACACATACACACATACATATATACATATATATATATATATATAGGATATTTTATCAAAAATACATAATATATTTTTAATAATTAGGAAAAAATAGTTATTTATTAATTAAATATTTTCTAAAACACTAACGCTATTTCTTAATTGCATTAAATCTTTTTCTCATTCAAATTTATTTTTTACATATTGCATAACATACTCTAAAATAGCTAACCAACCAAATACTAACCCTTTTTCTACTAACATATAAAAATTAAGATATTTTTAAAAAGGATTGTGAATCTATTTTATATTAACCGTGAACTGCTTCTACGATTCCGCTATTTTCAACCCAGACTTGGTTCAAGAATTAATTCAAAATATTTCCACAATCCATAAAAAAAACTAACCAAACACATACGAACTATAAATTGAGACTTTGATTCCTCATAAGAAGATACATAGGCATACAACTTAAAATCGTGGCGAGTTCCCCTAATTAAAAATTAAAACCCTATTCCTGAACCTTAAACCTAAACCCTTGTATCCTTGTGAACAAGGTAGATGAATGGTGCCTAACACCTTCCCTTCGTCTAAAGTGAGTCAAGACTTAGAATCTTTGTATCATCAATTAAGGTTATTCCGTTATATTTTTGTCTTAGGATAAAAACTAATGGTGGCGAATCTATATTTTTAGCTGGTTATTACAGCTGGCAACTCTGTCGGAGACTCAACCATAGGGTTTAGAATCTTCTCTCTTTTTAGGTTTAGGGTTTTGGTAGTGTTTTGGGTATTTTTCTATTTTTTGTTTTATTTCTATTTATTTATTTTGTTTATTTATTTATGGTTATATCATTTTTATTATTTATCATCATTATATTTATGGTGGGATTTTTAATTTCTAAAATATTTTTAAAACCTTAGAAAGAAGGACTGTCATTGGCCAAGGGGATATATCATCCCTATGAGTTTTTGTGACGACTTTGCCTAGAGTCGGTGGAATTCCAAAAAAGGAATACGTCTCAATAGCTAGTCTTGTGGGGGATAGGACTTTGGAATGAAACCTATGACTCTTTATATAACCCTAAAACAAAATCTCATGGTGATACCTTGTACGACCTAAGAGACAAAAGTTTCGATCTACAATGAGGCTCCACTTAAGGGAGACCCTTGTGCCTTTGCCCTTAGGTATTACCCATGATATCCTTAGGAATAAACCACCTTTTGGGGAGGGTAGAATATCCGTAGGCCAAAACTAGGAACCTACCAACTAAGGATACCTTTTATAATCCCATTTCCATTATCCCCAAAACAGGTATAGGGTATTCACTACCATAAACCCCTATAGGGTATTCACGACCCTAAACCTATAAGGATTTTTCTTTGGTTTATCATAATCTCTAGCCAATAGGGATTTTCTTTTAAAAATCTTAATCCCTAGCCTATAGGGATTTCCTTTGTTTGTTATAATCCCTAATAGGTAGGGATCCCTTTTATCTGTCTTTGTCCTTAGAACTTTAGGATCTTGTTATCCATATGGAACCTTCCCACGAAGGACGTCCTCGCTGATGCACGCCACATGGCCTCTAGCAGATCATGGGATCTGATGACTGGTGACTGGTCACCATGTGCTCTCTTCCATGATATACCCTCAGTTAAACCTTCATCTCAAATATCCATTGGTCTATCACAATTCCTAGCCTGTATGACTTCCTTTTCCTATGTTACAATCCCTAGCTTGTAGGGATTACTCTTCGTCTTTCATGGTCCATAATCCTTAAGGAGTTCCTTGTGTTTGTCATAATCTGTATAGGTTGCCCTTAGGTTTGTCTTCGTTCTAACCTCGCATTTTATTGCGTCTCCATGAAAATATTTTCGCATACCCTTAAAAACAAAAATATTTTTACATACCCATGCATTTTCGTACATTCATACATTTTCATATGCATTTCCATTTTCGCTCTTGGTCGGTGTCATCCAGTTAGCAGATTCTCGATGCTTAAGAGAAAATTTCAAGCATGCTTCAAGAAGGTTGCGAAGGGATTCAAGAAAATCCTAGATTCGTAAAGGAGAGGTCAAGCATTGGAGATTCAATGGAGCTTGGTCCTACAAATCTTATTGTAGAAGAAGGCATCCCTTCTTCATACAAGCCAAAGGCTTACACAACACCTCAAATGCCACCACTATGGGTGATCCCTCCCCATAAAGAGAAACTTCCATATTGGCAGAGTTGGTATGCCCAAAGAAAAGTCAAATATTACCCCATACTTCTACAAATCCAAGAACATCCAGAAGCTCTCCTAAAGTCAAGAGGATCAACAAAGAAGCTCTTCCATAGGATCATTAGACTTTATTAATTTCAAATTGTAATTTTTACGTTGCTAAGTTGTATTTTCTATAAATTTGTATCTTTTGACTAGTGATTCAAATAAATAGTCATACATGTTTTTAAAATTAATCCATTCGTATTCACTATTCTATCACTTTCCATAAATATCAACTATTCACTTCCATCTTCCATTTCACAATTTTAACAAACTTTGAGGGAGAATGATGTAAACAAAATAACTGAATTTGGATGACGTATGGTTTCAATGTAAGACCAAGTTGACGATGTAAGGCATTGTTTCAATTCCTAAACAATGGAGAAATAAGGAGTTAATCCATAGTTAACCCCCTTGAGCAAGGAGTTGGAGTTTTGTTCTATTTTCTAAAAAACCCTTAATCTTAACCAGGGTAAGGGTAGCCTTTCAATTAATTCAATGATGCATTCTAATCTCAAGAGAATCAAGTAAATATAAGTAAAATATTCAAGCACATCGTCTTCCTCACATTCATCATTCAAGGTTGATGAATCCATGAAGCTCTCAATATCTTCTTCCTTTGTACAACATTCAAGATCAAGGAAATAATAAAGATGAAGCTTACAACAATCATGACAGTCACATGTGTTCAAAATCAAAAAAAAAAAATTCAAAAGGAGAAAGCCTTTTAAGTCAAAGAAAATTAAAAAAAAATTGACTTACACAAAAGATAGGTTATCCCGATGGACCAACATTCAAAAGAATTGGTCCGTGTAAAAATAAGGGATTGAAAATAAATAAATTGGAGAACAATCTTGTGATTTCCACAAGAATCATCAAGGCTTCTCATCAATGCTCGGATCTTATCAATATTTTCTATCGGTGCTTGGATCTTTACAAATGCTTTTGCTCATCATCACGACTATGAAAATTCTCTTGCATATTGAATACATCCATTGGATTAATCGAACTTAGGATTGTAGAACATCAAGGAGAGTGGGGTGGGTTAGAATAAATCTTGAGTCTTATATCCTTTGTTTCTTAAACCACAAACAAAGGCCACGTTACAACCTTCAAAAGTCCTAATTGAAGCAAGGTTAACTATGAAAGCATACTCAAAAAAATTGTATTAAAATGACTCTTATGTTTGTTAAAATTATTGCTGACCACTTTGCTTCTTCAAATATCCATCTCTAATTATCCATTTCTATTCCATAACAAACTTAGATTTCAAAACTTACATATACATCAAACATAAATAATTTTCAAAATGTACAATTTTATCTACGAATAGACACTTAACATTAAAGGAGATCTCAAAATTGGTTTAATCAAAAGCGATCATTTCCTGGAAGCTCTTAACTAGGGGCAAAACATCCAAAAAAGAACCATATAATCATAAGAAAGACTATTGATCATAGGGGCATATCACATGAAGATCCTATTGACTAGGGGTGATCATTATGAGATTCAATCAACTTGGATCACATTTCAAAGAACCAATCATGAGCATACCTTTCGAATGAGCATTCCTTAATCAAGTCATATCACAATATGGTATGACTCGATTTCATCTTTTCAACAAACTTCTCAAGACCCTCCAAGAGTCAAATGTTGGGGCAGTGCAAATCAATTTTATCTTACGCAATATAGGGTTCAAGTTCCCCTTCAAGCAACTTTAGATACAAACTCCATAAGATTCAAATACTTAGGCTAATTCATATCGAACCTATATCATGGAGATCCAATAGTACCTCCTCCAAATTCTGGAGACTCAGGGGCATACCTTTCAAGGAACTCAAATATAGGGTCAAACCACTGTGAGGCTCGATCAAGAGAAGTTGATCAGAGATGTTTGTCTTTAAGAGTCCGTTAATCAGGGGCATAGTTCAAGATAGTAGGGTCATTCATGATCAAGCTACTTCTAAAATCATGTCAAGAAGAATCTCTCCAAGACCCTACCAACAAATTGGGGCAAGACAGACCACGAAGGGGCAAATTCTCCTTCTACATCATCAATCTTTAAGTTCGAAACGAGTATCAAGAAATCATGCAATCACAACACTCTACCACCATGTGACAAGCAGCCTTGTTACATAGGCAACCTCTCTACGTCTTAACCATCTGTGATCCCTCACAAGGGAATCCGTCAAAAGCATATGAGTCGGCATAAATTATTTATTAGGACTCTTCGATCCAGAGTCAAGCTATACTTATCATCTCATCCATCTGACAAATTCTGTCAGCATGGATCGAGCAATTACTCATTCGCATTTAAAAGTCTAACATTCATTGATACATATCCAAGTCAATCATTACATGCATCAATCATTACATTTCATACATCAATCAAAATGTACACGCATAGCATAAAACCATGTTTCATGTGAAGATAATCATCTTTGTCAATCAGGTAGTTCTTAACATAATATCGACAGTAGATTCCCCTGGTTGATCTCGGAAGATGATTTTCCAAAAGATCTCGGTAGTAGGTAGTCCTTAATTGAATCTCGACAATAGATTTCTCATTAAGAGCCTCGCGTCATGCATAACATGCACATAGCCATATCAAAGTATAAAGATCATTCATAGCATTTGGTACATCTGACATACGGAAACATCAAAAAAAGCGTTTGATAAAACACCATAGAGTATTTTGGTTAGAAAAAACATCGAAAGAGGTCCACAACTACGCCTACGCCTATGATACAATCTTCAAATCTTGCTGACATAATTCACCTTTTTATGTCAAATTAGCTTGGATATACCACGACAAAATAACATGCAATGTTGGGGAGTCAGTGACAAAAGAAAAAAGAGCCAATGTTTTAAAAGGAGAAAAATATCAAAAGTATTTACAATACATTTGGTGCATGAACATACGGAACATTTGGTGCATATACACATACATTAGGGTTTCTTATCGATTTAGGGCATCGTGCATATACATCGGGCATGGAATTTTTAAATCTATTTTGGGTAAGAATACTATGAATTTTCTTGGGTCTTATTGTTGAATTAGCTTATCTATGGAAAACAAATAAACACCTTGGTTGAGAACAGACACAACCGGTAAACTTTGATCTTATCTTTGGTTTAGTTATCTAAGATTCGATTATCAAAACACTTTTCGAATTTCAAATCGCATCATTTATCCCCAAGGTTGTGATAAATATGCAAAATATGCGATAAAACTTATTGCGTTAGTCTCGAAGCAACGATAAGTTATCTAGATCGTATTATCTATCCCCTAGGTTGTGGTAGATATGCGAAAATCTATAGTTCATTGTGTCAGTCTCTAAATCATAATTAATTATCAGGTTTGTGTTATTTATCCTCTAGGTCGTGATAAATACACAAGCCTATACTCGTGTTATCTACCCCCTAAGTTGTGGTAGGTATGCAAAAATTTATAGTTCATTCTGTTAGTCTCTAAGCGATAATGAATTACCATGTTTATGTTATTTATCCTCTAGGTTATGATAAATACACAAGCCTATGCTTGTGTAGTCTATCCCTTAGGTTGTGGTAGGTATGCGAAAATCTATAGTTCATTATGTCAGTCTCTAAGCGATAATGAATTATCAGATTTGTGTTATTTATCTTCTAGGTCGTGATAAATACACAAGTCTATACTTGTGTATCTACCCCCTAGGTTGTGGTAGGTATGCAAAAATCTATAGTTCACTGTGTCAGTCTCTAAGCGATAATAAATTATCATATTTGTGTTATTTATCCTCTAGGTTATGAAAAATACACGAGCCTATACTCGTGTTATTACCCCTAGGTTGTGGTAGGTGTGATACAGTGGGAGAGTTGACTTAGGATTTTGCATTTGTATTTGCAAATGTTTCGGTTTAGCAAGAGTTGCCACCGACTTTTTATTTTATCCAAAGGAAAGGTCAAAAAGCACAGGAAAGACCTTTGAGATGTTTTCTTGGGTTCGGGGGGTAGATTATGAAAAGGGAAGGTGCAAGCACCCTTTTCATCCATGGTTTTCCATGGGCTCTTAGTTACTTGTTTAGATCACTTGCTTTTGCTTTTCAATTATTTGAAATGGTGCTTTGTGTGTGGTTTTGAAAGATGTTTTGAAAATAGGCCATCGTTGTGGCAACCTTTGTAATGATTCTTGTTTGAATATATACAAAGGGGTATTGTCTTTTGAAAAGATTTTATCAATGTTTTGAATGTTTTGAAAGTTTGTTTTGGGAAATGTTTTGAAATTGTGTTATGATGTGTGTTTGAAAATAGCAAGGATGTTTTTGCAAGTTTTGATCAAGTAACTAAGAGTTTTCTACCCTATTTACGCAAAGATCTTTCCTACACATTTTTAACCCTTTGACAATGTTGTTTTACCATTGCATTTGGTAAACCACCTTGTACTTGTATGTTAAACGGGACAGGCGCAGGTCATCGTATTGACCATGATAGCAATATTGCCAAGTATCTTTAGCAAATTTTTGAGGGACTAGATCATTTTTGTATAGGCAACCAAGATAGCGTCATCGAGGGACCATGATCTTTTATTTTGTTTTTGTTTTGCCAAAGTACTCAACATGCATAACATGGCCATTTAAAAGGCAACAAGTGGGTGAAACCCTAGGGGTGCATGTGTGCATTGTGTTGTCAATTTTCATGCTTTTTTGTCTTGTATTAGGTCAAACTATTTGTTTTGATTTTGGATTTTTACATATAAACCCTAATCTCTATCATGGTATATTTGACAGTATAAAGTGCGCAAAATAAACCTAATCTATTAGAACATTGATATGGGGAGGGGGATACAATTTTGAATGGGGAATATTTGCAAGAAATTAAAACCCTAATATTTACTATTACATCCAAATTGAATAAATGGTACAAATGAATAAATTGGCAATAATTAAATAAGCAATTTAAATATAAATGTGCAAAATATTATAACTATGTAAAATAATGTTTTTGTTTATTTTCATGCATGTAAAAAATATTTAATGTATATATATATAAAAAGAAATAAAAGATTATATTTTTTATTAAGGGTAAAAACCCTAATTTTCTTTTAAGAATATATATATATATATATATATATATATATATATATATATATATATATATATATATATATATATATATATATATATATATATATATATATTAATTATATTGTTCATGTACAATAAAATAACATATATACAAGATAAAAATATATTTAGAAAAAATATTATTTAATTATAAATAAATAAAAAATAAAAACAAAGGTATAATGTTATTATGTATTATTTTCAAGTTTTCATTAAATAAAATAAAAGTATATACTCACTAAATTATTTTTATGTTAGAAAAATAAAATAAAATACAAAAATAAATGTGAAAATTTATAAAAAATATTTTTGGTATTTTTTATGTTTGGAAAATAATAAAATAAAATCAGAAATGAAAAATAAATACAAAAATATAAAAATATGAAGAAATGGGCCAGGGGGTGCAGTCAGCAATGCAGGGGGTACCAAAAGTGAGAAATAAAGGCCCATCCCAGTTCCAAACTTCATCTTCAACCTCTTGTTCAAAAAATGTGCGCGTCTGTACAAAATGTCCAGATCCTGCATACGTGCTCTAATGCAAAAACTCATAACATCAAAGTTGTAGCATTTTTCAAGACAAATTCAACCATATAAGAAACTTAATCTAACTCTCAAAGACCAGAGAGAATTTCTTTGGCCCAAATTTCTAACTTAACTTTTTCAGGAAGTTCATGAATCAAATTCTCTTAACACGCTTAACTTAAATGAAAACTGAGCATATGTACAGCTTCAGGGCTATGAGTACTACATTTTTTATTCACAAACCTAAGCCTAATGATTCCTAAATAGAGAGATAGGAAGTTGATAAAAACCTGTTTCGGTTGAAATCGTGTATGGCAATGTGGAGCTTTTCAGTGAGGCCTGAGATAATTGGGAGCTTGCTTGAACTTCCTCTGACCTTCCCCAATGCCTACTTTGCTTTGGATGTGCTTGAAAAAGCCTGTAGAAGTCAACCTGCACAACATGAAAACAGAAATGGTGAAGCTTGCAAATGGAGTTACAGTCACTGCCTAATGGTTGGGATAGCTTGGATAGGTTATATGGAAGGTGTTTGAACAGGTTTGGGGAAAAACGCACGAGTGGTTTGTGAGATAGAACTCAAGGTGCAGAAGCTGCCCTGTTTTTGCAAGAGGAAGGTGATTTGATGTTCAAGAGTGTTTGAGGGATCAAAGTCTCGTGTTTTAGGCTCAATGCAATGTCAAGAACTTGTTTCAAATGCTTGCCAAGCTTGGTTATAACAGATATGTCAGTTCTCTTGATTTTGGCAAGTTTCTTGTATTTTAATCAAAAGTAAGCCATGATGAAAGACAGGCATGTATAAGATATCTATCAACCTGCACTTTATGATCTTGGCCCCTCAGTTTGTGGATATTGTGTGTTGTACCAGGTCTTGTTCAAGGCTCAAGGATTCTATTTGACATAAAGCAAATTTGACAAAAATGGCAATGTTGCCTTTTTGCTATTTTAGGATTAATCTTTTGTGCAATCCTCCCATGACCAGAACAAAGCCTCAAATCAATGGATTTGCATTTAATTATTGAGTATGGAATGGTTTTGCGACCTGTAATCAAGTACAAACAAGGCTGATTAGAGTTTGCAACTTGTATCAATATGAAAATGCCATGGATCAAAAGTGAGTTTTTGCCAACTTCAAGCCTTCGATTCTCCCTAACCACAAATGATTTTGGAGAGTTCTTGGACATTTTGGAAATCTTGTAACATGATCTACAATCCATATTTGAAATGAATTTTAAGATTCCAAGTGGAACTAGGTGAAAAATTTCCATGAAGATAGGTCAAAATCCTGCCTAAACTAGGGCAAAATTTCACTAAGTTAAAAGTTTCATGGACCCTTGTTCCAAAAATCATAACTTCAGATCCAAGCTTCTTTTGAGAAAAATTTGTGAATAAAAGTTGTATATTTTATGGAGGAATACAACTTTCATGTTGGAAGTTTTGTTTGAATCCAGTTGCATCATGGTGAAAATATTGGGCAAAGTTGGGAAAAATTAAGAAAATTTCATAACTTAGAAAAATTCTAAGTTATGAAATTTTTCAATCTTAAACCCTAATTTGCAAAATTCGGTTTCTTTATGAACAAGTTTCATGTTTTGACACATCTTGATGAAAAATGACCCTTGGCACTTGATTTTGACCAAAAAGTCAAAGTTTGACTTTTCAGTGTACAGTCAAATTTTGATTAGTTGACTGAAAAATTCATATGTCAATCCAATGCATTTGAGATCTTTTGAACCTTGTGAATAGGTAAAGATGATGCCATTGAGTCCTTGAATCTAAGCTTGAACCTAATTTGCCATTTTCTAGGTTAAAAAATCAGAAATTGCCTTTGTGCAGTCAAAACCCTAAAAAATAACCATTTTGCCCTTTTGATGATCTGATCAAATTTCTTGAGGAGTTGTGGTCCAAACTTGATCAAATGGTTCATATGATCCTAAAATTTTGATGTGGATCAAAAGTTGTGAGGTTTGACTGTAAATTGGCCATAGTTGACTTTCTCCCCAATACAGCTGATTTCTAGGTCAATTGTTCAATTGACTGGGCAAAAATTTGATTCAAGGCTTGAAACTTGGTGGAGGCAATTTTATAAGTCCAACATGAAGTATGAAAGTCATTTTGAGCATTGAAAGTCCAAAAATCCCTGTGCAAACTCAAACCCTAATTTAGGCCATCAGTGCAAGGAGATGTCTTGAGCAGAGCAAACCCTAATCCTGTCTGGAGTTCAAAGAGTCTTGTGAGGGGAAATTTTGATAAAATGAGAGGGCAAATTTTGGGTTAAAACAGCTGCCCCTGTTCAATCTTCTTGAACCTGAAGAGTTAGATTGGCGAGCTTGCCTTTCGTGACTCAAAGGTAAAAGAGGATTGGACACTAGAGTGCCCGTAAATTTGCACTCGTCAAAATGTAGCTGAGGGAATGGGCTTAAAAATGCCATTTGGAGATGGTAGAATCTTGCTGGAGATGGGCTTAAAGATGCCATCCAAGACTGTTTGTTGAAAATCAGGAGAATGAACACCAGATTGATATCCGTATCTAGAACGTATCTGAGTCGTATCTGGAGATTGGATTCGTATGAGCAAAGGAATGGCGTCCGCGTCTGGGGTGTATCCAAGCTGTAATTGTATTTGATTCTTGAACGAATATCATAATGACTGTCGTGTCTGGAGTGTATTCTGTATTGTATCTGAATTCTGAATGGGCGACAGAGAAACATCCATGTATGGAGCATCTCTGGGCTGGGGATAAATTCCGAATGAGTGACAGAATGGTAACCGTGTCTAGAGCGTATCTGGACTGTATCTGAAGTTAGGATCTGTATGAGTAGCAGAATGACTTCCGTGTCTGGAGTGCATCTGAATTTGAAGTTGATAGTTGAATCTGAATGAGCAATAGAATGGCTTCCGTGTCTGGAGCGTATCCAGTCTGTATCTGATTGCTGAAGTCTGAATGAGTAGTAGAATGACTGTCGTGTCTGGGGTGTATCCATATTGTATCTTGACTTGAAATTCTGAATGAGTAGTAGAATGACCGCCGTGTCTGGGGTGTACCCATATTGTATCTGAATAAGAGATCCGAATGAGTAACAGAATAACTTCCATGTCTTGGAGTGTATCTGTATTGTATCTGAATAAGAGATCCGAATGAGCAACAGAATTACTTCCATGTCTTGGAGTGTATTCGTACTGTATCTGAAATCTTTGAATATTTGTTAAAGATAGCTTTTAATCTCGTTCTGAAAAGGGTAAAATGTTAGCTAAAACACAAAGTTATGTTGCATGACATGTATGATGCAATAAGATGTGCTTTATCAATGTTTATGATATATGAATGTAATGGATGCGCATGTAAGCTGATTAGTTGTCTTGCTGAGGAAAATAAGTCCTTGATAACTGGAGATAATGAAATCCTTGACTGCTGCCGGGGAAAATAAATCATTGACTGCTGTTGGAGATTTCAAAATCTTTGATTGTTGAGAATGAGAAATCCTTGGACCACCGTTGGAGATAGAAAATCCTTGACAACCTGTGGGGGTTAACAAGAATTTTGGCAAACTCTGCAGGGATATGGGAATCCAGTAAGTCTGCTTGAGAAACCTGCTTGGGGAATCCAAAGAACTTTGATGACTATAGATGGGGAGTACACCAATGGGCATCCTTACTCGGCTGGGGAATAGGGAAACTCTGAAGACCTCTACTGGGGAATTGAAACCTTGGAGACTTCCACTGGAGAAATAAGAATGAGAATCTCCGATCTGCTGGGAAATAACTTTGTGGGAGAATGTTTTATTCTGTTGAAGAGTTCTCAAGGGCTTGGGTTGTATGCCAATCTATTGAGGAATTATCTGAAGTCGTCGTCTGGCTTCTAAAATAACTTTGCAGGGGAATCTTCTAATTTCAAGACAAATCTCTGGGGAATTGGAGGAAATTGGATGGTCTTCCATCGGGGTTTCAGGGTTGAAGTTTTGGACTCCGTTGGGGAAGAAAGTTTTATCTCCACTGAGGGTTTGCAGTTCAAAGTTTTCTGGCTCCGCTGGGGATTGGGAGTTTGGAAACTTAGTTCTGATGGGGATTTTTAAACTTAACTCTGCTGGGGATATGTATTTCAAGGCTTGAGCTCTGCTGAGGACTTCTCCTGGAATAGCCTAAAGACTTTTTTCTCATACTTTCAATCTGTCAGTAATTATTATTTTATTTTTTTCATTTCGTTTTATTTATAAGCAGTGATTATATTCAACTGCATATGCTCATTTAATAAATCATTGGACGTTTTCAAATAAAACACAAGTGTAAAGAAAAAGAAAGCAAACAAATTTCTTCACTTTGAAGTATCGTTGTATTAACTTTGTGTAAGTATTTTGTACAAAGGAGACAGACATCCTACTAAGAGAATGTTGTCATAAAATTGAGAAAAATTTATACAAAGAAAGATGGCTATGTGTAACAATTCCATGGGGTTTCCATTCTACTATAGCCTTCGTAACTTTGAGTATCTTGTCTGTTGTACCCCAAAATTTGTCCTCCCATATTCCTCAAGATTTGTCAAGAATGATCCTCAAATTGCTCAAAATGGCTCAAGGGTTGTACAGTCAAACCACCTCCTAAGCCAGTTCAAAATTAGGGTTTTGATTCTTTCAAGGAATTTGGGGTTTTCAATGGTTCAATCAAGTCTCATAGGCCTATATGCATTCTCTAGCACCTACATGCCAAGTTTCAAGACTCACAGTGCCAATTTGCACAGTCAAAAGCCCCATTTGATCCACAGTCAACTGCAAGGGCAAAATGGTCATTTTGCAGTCAAAAGTCAGAATTTTTGGTCAACATCTTATTTTGAGTTCACAATCATCATTTTATCAAGTCTTGATCATGATTTCACAAGAATAGCTCAAAAATCATCAAGATGCAAAAGTTACTATTTTTGGACAGTAGAAAAGTCAATTGTACCTTGACCAGGGCATAACTCTTTCATGGTTTATCAGAAAAATTCCATCCAAAGCTAATTTTGAAGAGGATTCAATTTCCTACAATCCATCTTCACACTCAAAGTTCAAGAAATGCTCTCACAAAAAGTTACCAATTTTTACATTATAGGTCAATTTCAAAAGTCAACAAAAGTACACTTTGAGTCAAAGGCCATAACTTAAGATTGGTAAATCCAAATGACATGGGACCAAAGGCATTGGTTAGAGGACTTAAATAGCTTTCCAAAATGTCCAAGAGCATGGTCATATGATCAAAATTGAGCAAGTTGTGCATTGGAGAAGTTGGGAAATTTTTATGAATTTGCAAAAGTCAACTTTGCTCAAAACACCTTCTTTTTGCTAATGGGCCTCAAATCTCTTCTTGAAACTTTACCCATGACTTATGCACGACCCACCAAGATGAATTGGATTTATTTTCTTATTTTTATTGATTAATTGGATTTTTAATACATATTAATTCATTTAATTAATTTAAATCATAAGAAAATACAAGATTTGATTTTTAAATCAATTTGTGAAGCAAATATGATCAAAACATGCTGGCAAATTCGTGCACAAGTCAAAGATACAAAAAAATCCAAATTTGGCAACTTGTTCAATCATGGAAAATCAAGAATATTTGATTTATCAATCAAGGATTTAATCATCAATGTACATGGATATTAGCCCAGCTTTTAACCTAATTTGATTCTCCTATATGTATGCAAGCAAACCATGACCTAGAACACGATTGAAAGCTGCAAAAACGACCCTGTCAAATTCAAGAATTTCCAAGAAAACTAAAAACCGGTTCTTGCATTCTAGTTCGATTCAAGGCATTTTGTCCACTCATACATATTGCAGGAGGTACCAGGAACGTTTTGCAATCAAATTCAGGCATCAAAGCTCAAGGAATCACTGAATACAGTTTCACGGTTTGCACTTTTGATTCAAAATCATATCTCTTAATTCATGCTCATTTAACATGTTTTTGTGATGGTTTTACATTGCTAGAGATCATACAAAGCTGATAGAATAATTTAATTGAACTGTAATGCCCTGAATCGTGAGATGCCATGATCAAATTTCTAGGGTTTTCAAGCTTTCAAATAGGGCTTTCTGAACCAGGAAAAATTGGGACCAGTGAGATACATGGCTGACATCGTGAGACCAAGACGAACAAAACCTATACCTCGCGAAATATTTATGTTCACTGTGTGTCTAAACGCTATTTTTCCTTGCAGGAGGTAGTGGAGGTTAAAAACCCCCGCTATCTGATTCTAGTTATACAGGAAAAAGGTTGAAGACGATGATGTGTTGATATCTGGTTGGCCAATTTGAAAAGCGCGCGTTATTTTTTTATTTTACAGCATATTGATTAGTTTCCTAATATAATAATTGTCTCTTATCCCAATAACAAATAAAGCAGCTTAGTGGAGTGGTTGGTGCGTTGGCCTGGAAGCATTGGGACCTGGGTTCGAATCCCAGGTCCCCCTAAAATATTTATTCCCTTTTTTCTTTGTATGTTCACATGCAGGTTTCAAAAGATGGTCCACTATGCACCTCTAACCTCAAAACGCCAGATGTCTCCAAATTCAAATCCAATGGCCAGAATGGAGTTCTCACCATAGTCTCCAGTCAACGCGCATGCATGGGGTGGCCATAGTCAAAGCAGGCTTGAGCATTATTGGGCCATAAAATTCCAGAATCACCTCCTAATTTGGGCCAACACCCCCCTGGATTTACTTCTTTTTCTTCTTTTATATTTTTTATTTAAATTGTTTTTTTACTATTATTAATTATTATTATTATTACTTAATTAACCAAATAATTATTTTTCCTAATAAAAATCAGAAAACATAAAAAAAAATATAAAATTTTTATTTATTAAATTTAATTAGTTATTTTTGTAAATAAATAAGTAATTAATTAATTTAGTTTTAATTAGGTTAATTTTAATATTTTTGCAATAATTTAAAATTAATATTGAACTAGGGTTTTTAATAACTTTTGACCATCTTTTATTTTTTTCCTTAAAAAACATAAAAAAACTCAAAAAATATCTTTCTTTTATTTAATTAATTAATTAGTCTAGGTTTAATTTAATTAAATGCAAAATAATAAAAAAATCTCTTTCTTTCTCAAAAAAGGGTCCAAACCCTAAAAAACTCTCCGATTCAATTTTTCTCGCGCGTGATTATTTTTTATTCATAATTTTTTATCATATAATTGTATTTGCTCCGAGGATGTAATAGCTTTAATTAGGACTTTTTATCGCTTTTATTTATTTTCCGCAATTTACTTTTTCAAGGGTTTGTTTTTGGCGATGTAAATACCCGACATCTTGTAATAGCTTAGTTTTATTTTCCGCAACTATTAACTGCTAGATGTATGCTAACTAGGCTATGCATGTCAAGATCTCTCTTAAACTTAAAATCAATCGTAGCTCACCATAACATGTACAAGATGACATAACTGAAACCTGACACACTCTCACATGCCACTCCTAGGGTACGCCTCACTTGGTTTCCTCGACGTGGTCATTGAGTATAGGGTGTTTTAGAGGTCGCCCTCCTGTCTAAAGATCAAAGTTTCCTCGATAAAAAATGATCTAAAACATTAGGGTTACCGCTAAGGCGTCCTACCATTGCTTTAGTGACCACATGTCCCTAAAATCGAATTGACCCGAAAACTCCGACGACGGTGCTACCTACTTCTCAATAGTGGGATAGCATTGTCTAAAGGACATTTACACAGCTTAATTTCTTTTGAGTAGGCAGAGGTTCTCAGGTACTTGCTCTTTCAAAACGAAACAAACTTTTCGCACTTAAACTTTTCAAACAAAAGTTTCAAATAACACTTCATACACTCTTGAGGACAGATACAAGAGTTAAATCGAAGTTTTCAAACAAAACTTTTTCAAAACCCACAAACACAAGAAAAGCAAAACTTTTGAAAACATAGTGAGCAAGTATCTAAGAGCCCGTGGATAACCACGAATAAAAAGGGTGCTAACACCTTCCTTTTCTATAATCTACCTCCCGAACCCGAGAAACATCTCGAAAAGGAATTTTGTTGTGCTTTTGTCCTTTCCTTGTTGGAGAAAATAAAAGACGGTGGTGACTCTTGCTTATCGCGACATTTTGCGAAACGCAAACGCGAACCAGCATTCCAAAACAGTTAGTTCTATTTCCACCGATCATATTGTCCATTCGTTGCTTCATCCGCAGATGATTGGATTGATCGGAAACCTGGAGCTTGTTCGTGAAGAGATTATCCTTAAAGTGATCTGACGAGACATAGTCATACGCTTTATTTCCCTAACTTTTTCCTGGACCGCCCTTTCGGGTTTTCAGTCCACCGGGAAACCCTTTTTTTCTCAAGTCGCCGGGTGTACAGATTTTTTTGTTTATCCCTAATTTTTGCCTAAACCGCCCTTTCGGGTTTTTGATTCACTAGGATGCCCATTTTTGCCCAAGTCGCCCTTTCGGGTTTTCAATTTGTCGGGTCGTTTATGCGTAGTATCTTTTGACTATGTCTGCGTTCGCAGGGTGCAGCAGGTCGTCGCCGTCCATGGTGGTTAGAATCATAGCCCCACCAGAAAAGATGTTTTTGATCACAAATGGTCATTCATAAGTAGGAGTCCATTTGCCCCTGGGATCACTTTACGGAAAGATGATCCGCTTGATTACAAGATCTCCGACTTGATATACTTGTCTCTTGACTTTCTTGTTGAAGGCCTTGATCATACATTTTTGATACGCCTGACCATGGCAAACAGCAGTAAGTCACTTTTCGTCAATCAAGTTGAGTTGATCAAGCCGGGTTTGAATCCAATCGTCTTCACTCAAACCAGCATCTTTCATGATTCTCAAGGAGGGAATCTGAACCTCGATAGGTAAAATAGCCTCCATGCCGTATACCAAAGAAAAAGGTGTTGCCCTAGTTGAAGTGCGTGTCGTGGTACGGTACCCGTACAGAGAAAATGGTAACATCTCATGCCAGTCCTTGTAGGTTACTGTCATCTTTTGAATGATCTACTTGATATTTTTGTTCGCAGCTTCGATAGCATCGTTCATCTTAGGCCGATAGGGAGATGAATTGTGATGTTGAATCTTGAACTACTCGCATAGAGTGGTGATCATAGTATTGTTCAAATTTGTACCGTTGTCAGTGATGATCCTGTCGGGGATACCATACCGGCATATGAGGTTCTGCTTGATGAAGCGGGCAACCACATTCTTTGTAACGGAGGCGAAGGAAGCTGATTCGACCCACTTGGTAAAGTAATCAATGGCCACCAGGATGAAACAGTGTCCATTGGATGTTGTAGGCTTGATCTCTCCAATCATGTCGATTCCCCACATCGCGAATGGCCAAGGAGCTGTTAGGACATTGAGAGGAACTGGAGGAATATGTACCTTGTCAGCATAGATTTGGAATTTGTGACAAGTACGGGAATGTTAATGACAATCAGCTTTCATTATAGACCAGTAGTAGCCTGCCCATAGAATCTTCTTAGCCATCGTATGACCACTTGAGTAGGTGCCAAAGGTACCATTATGTAGTTCAGCCATAATCTGCTCAGCTTCAACTTTGTCCATACAACGGAGTAGGACACAATCAAGATTGCGCTTGTATAAGATACAATTTCTCAGAAAGAAATTGGTCGCGAACCTCCTTAAGAACTTTTTGTCATTGACTGAAGCTCCTTCAGGGTATTCTTGTGCTTCGAGATACCTTTTGACGTCATGAAACCACGGTCTGTCCACTACTTCTTTGGTATTAATCTCGTGACAATGTGCAGGTTCATCCATTCATTCAATGGTGATTTGAGGTGCCTCCTTATCCCAGTTAAGTTTAAACATGGATGACATCGTAGCTAGCGCATCTGCTAGTTGATTCTCTTCTCGCGGGAAGTGCTCGAAGGTAATCTGCTCGAAATATGGTAACAATGTCAGGACATGTTCTTTATAAGGGATGAGGTTAGGATGTTTAGTATCCCACTCTCCTTTGATTTGACTGATAACCAAAGTTGAGTCCCCAAATACAATTAAAAATTTGATTCCCAAGTCATTAGCAGCCTTGAGAACAAAGATACAAGCTTCATACTCGGCCATGTTGTTGGTGCAGCTAAAGCAGAGCCTAGCGGTGAAAGGTGTATGGCAACCTTCTGGGGAGATAAGTACCGCGCCGATACCGTTTCCAAGTGCGTTGGAGGCACCATCAAAGTACAGAGTCCATCGGGATCCTTGTTTAGGTCCGTCATACGGTCTGTTTTCTTCAATGTTGCTCAAAGTCATGATATCCTCGTCGAGAAAGTCGAACCTCATGGATTGGTAATCTTCGACAGCTTGATGGGCCAGATGATCAGCTAGCACACTCCCCTTTATAGCTTTTTGGGTTGTGTACTATATATCATATTCGGTGAGGATCATCTGCCATTTAGCGATTCTTCCGGATAGAGCAGGCTTCTCGAAGATGTACTTGATCGGATCCATCTTAGAGATCAGTAAAGTGGTATGTGTCAACATATACTGCCTTAGCCGGCGAGAAGCCCATACCAAAGCGCAGCAAGTTTTCTCGAGCAGTGATTAGCGGGTCTCACGGTCGGTAAACTTTTTGCTAAGGTAATAAATGGCATGCTCTTTTCGGCCAGACTCGTCATGTTAGCCCAATACGCACCCCATTGAATTCTCCAGGACAGTCAGATACATGATTAAAGGTCTTCCTTCGACGGGTGGCATCAAGATAGGAGGTTCCAGCAAATACTCCTTGATTTTATTGAAAGCAACTTGACAGTCATCATTCCATTTAACCACCTGATCTTTCTTCAACAGCTTGAAGATTGGTTCACAGGTAGATGTTAGGTGAGAGATGAACCTTGCAATGTAGTTTAGGCGTCCCAAGAAACCTCTGACCTCCTTTTCAACGCGAGGGGCAGGCATTTCTTGTATAGCTTTGACCTTGGCAAGATCAACCTCGATGCCTTTGTTGCTGACAATGAAACCCAAGAGTTTACCGGACCTGACTCCGAAAGTGCACTTATTAGGGTTCAGTCTGAGCTTGTGCTCTTTTAACCTGACAAACAGCTTTTGAAGATGGTCGAGGTGTTCTTCTTCTGTTTGTGAATGGGATATCATGTCGTCTACGTAGACTTCAATCTCATGATGTATCATGTCATGAAACAAAGCTACCATGGCTCACTGATAGGTTGCCCCTGCATTCTTCAGTCCGAATGGCATCACTTTATAGCAGAAGGTACCCCACTGTGTAACAAAAGTAGTCTTCTCCATGTCTTTGGGGGCCATTTTGATCTGGTTGTACCCTGAAAATCCATCCATGAAAGAGAATACCTTATGTTGAGTTGTATTGTCAACCAAGATGTCAATGTGCGGTAGTGGAAAGTCATCTTTAGGGCTAGCCCTGTTTAGGTCTTTGTAATCCACGCACATTCTGACTTTGCCGTCCTTCTTAGGCACGGGCACAATATTAGCAACCCATTGTGGATAGGAAGTCACAGCAAGAAAGCCAGCATTGAACTGTTTCATCACTTCAGCTTTGATCTTTCCGGACATGTCGGGCCTCATTCGGCGGACTTTTTGTTTGATTGGTGGACTGTCTTCTCTTGTAGGGAGACGGTGAACCACAATATCTGTATCCAGTCCCTGCATGTCTTCATAGGACCAGGCGAAGATCTCGACATATTCATTCAACAGCTGAACTAAACGCTCTTTGACACTTGGCTCTAGGTTGGCACCCACTTTAACCTCTTTTCTGTCTTCCTCTGTTCCCAAGTTGATAGTCTCTAACAGCTCTTCATGGGGCATAATAGCCCTTTCTTCCTGATGCAAAAGTCTAGCCAACTCTCCAGGAACTTCACAGTCTTCATCATCTTCGTATTTGGCATGATTGACCAGATCTTCAGAGTCACTGAAGGTCATAGTAGAATTGTTACCCATGGAACCCGGAGTGGATGAGTACCTGCATTTTGTGAGTGTGGGTGTGTGTAAGGGATAGCCACCTTTAAACAAAATAAAATGTAAAAAGAAATAAAATGAACACAAAAGTTTATATATGAAAACGTCCATGATTCATTAAAAATGGCATATGAAGATGAAGAATCCAAACCCTTATAAATGGACCTATATGCCCCGGGTAAGGCACAAGGCAAAAAGAGTGTACGATTTGTTTAATAATTATTACAGACCAACAGAAAATGTTTCAAAGATAAATTACTGATTAATGAAAATAATGGGAACGAAGTATTTCGCCTCCCAGTTGTTCAGTCCTCCTTCAATAGTTGGAAAGATCCAGTCTTCAAAATTGCTTTCTTCTCCATCATCCTCTAAAGCATGAACTCCATGATGAGTGATCTTTAATGGTGGTCCTCCAGCCCGAGAGCGATGCACAGCCTTCTGACTAGAAGCAGTGAAACCCAAGCCGAACTTATCTGTCTTGTAAGGAAAATCTGGCAGTTGACCCCATATTGTACTTCCTCCCTCCTCGATCACAGCCTTCGCATCTTTAAGGGATGACATCCGGGACACAGGCTTGGTAATGATGGGCACAGAAGTCATCGTCTTAGCTGCCGCAACTTCAGGAGAAACCTCTTCAAAGTGTTGGAAAGGTGTTTCTATGAATTTACCATCTAACTCCATATAGCGGAAAGAGTTAAGGTGGTTTATCATATACTCCTCCTCGCCACGAACTGTCACAATTTTCCCCTGGATTGGGTATTTAAGCTTCTGATGCAGAGTGGACGTAACGGCCCCAGCATGATGAATCCATGGTCTTCCTAACAAGCAAGATTATGAGGGATGGATATCCATGACATAAAATATGGAGTGGAAAGTTTCGGTACCCACTTTAATTGGGATGTCCACCTCCCCGTGGACCATCGGCTTAGAACCGTCAAAGGCTCTTACAATGATATTACTGGGCTTTAAGGTCAAACCTTCACTATCCAATCTGTCCAATGCTTTATTTGGTAGGACATTTAAAGGTGGTCCAGTATCAACCAAAAAGTGAGCAAGAGTGGTCCCTCTGCATTCTACCGAGACATGCAGCGCATCATTATGCTTTCTTCCATTAGATGTTAGATCGGCATCAGAGAAGCCAAGACCATTGTCAGCTGTAAGGCTAGCTACACACTCTTGAAACTGATCCGCAGAAGTTTCTTGAGGCACGTGTGCCGTCTTTAGGAATTTGATCAAGGCTTTGGCATGAGCCTCGAAACAGAGTAATAGGGCCAGCATGGAGATTTTTGAAGGGGTTTACCCCAACTGCTCTACGACATCATAGTCGCTTTTCTTAATTATTTTTAAAATCTCCTCCATTTCTTTTTGAGTGGTCTTGGGGATGACCAAAGGCTGAGCCCTCGTCCTGACGGGCGCTTCTTGGATCCCCTTATCTTTATCAACAATAACAGCAGAGGGTACAACTTCGGGAGTAATAATTTCTTCAATCACTGGACTTCGCACAGATATCTTGATTGGCACATGAGCACTTGAGGGTCCGAAGATTGCCCTCGGAGGAGAAATATCCGGAGAGAAGATTCTTCCGCTGCGGGTGATCTTACTTGTCCCCGCAATATTTCCTACATCAGGAGTCTCTTCATTGGAACTTTCTTCAACTGATTCGATCTGCTTAACACCGTGGTAGAAGATCTCTCCTCCATAATTCCACGGTATTATCTTGTTGGACTTATATGGGATAGGCCCCGGCATTGTTATCTTCAGAGGTACAAACTTTGGATCGGGTGTAATCTTAACAGATCTTTTGGAGACCTTAGAAAGATTATCGGAAATGGTAATTATAGCAACATCATTGACTAGAGTAACAGGAGTAATAGGAGTTTTCTTGAAGAGGATTTCTTGACTATCCATCAGGCGTTGGATGCCTGACTTCAATAGTAGATAGTCGGATTGCAAGGTCAAACAAAGGTAACAATCTTTTCCATAGCATGGGAAAAATCCGGCTTTCAACAGATTCATCTTGATCATTGGCAATGGAGTCATTAAGTCTTCAATAGCAGCAACATAAAGATCTTCTATAATAGCATGGACATTGTGACCATGTTTTGGCATTGGAGCGGATATCACATTAGGTTTTTCAGGCGCGTCAAACTCCACCTCTTTAGCATCTATTAAATCCTGGATCTTGTTTTTAAGGTCCCAACAATTATTGGTGTCATGCCCCACGATGTTCGAATGATAGGCACACTTTGCATTTGAATGATAGTAGGGAGAAGAGATATTTGGATTCTTTGGAGCTTCTTTCAAGCTGGTAAGGTTTAACTTTAACAGATGGGGGAGAACTTGAGCAGGTGTCATATTGATCCGGGTGAATTGTTGTGCAGGCCTTTCCACCCTGGCTTGGTTAGCTCTGGGTTGACTGCTTTGAGGTTGATCGGCTGCGGAATTATGAATCATCACAGCCCCACCGCTGGTTGGCGCTCCATTCTTCCTTGATTTCTCTGGGAGTAAACAGCAGAGACTTCTTTCTTGGCTGGAAAAGTTTTCTTGATAGCAGTGGAAGCAGAGGTATCCTTTTGAATTTTACTGCTCTTAATGCCAGCTTTGACTCTTTCACCCGTCAGAATTAATTCAGTGAACCCCGCAGACGAGCTCCCGATCAAGTGTTTAAAGAATGGACCTGACAGGGTCCCCAAAAACATATCAACAAGCTCTCTCTCAGACAATGGTGGCTGCACCCTTCCAGCCAAGTCCCGCCACTTCTGGGCATACTCCTTAAAGCCCTCATTAGAGGCCATACTCATACTCTGTAATTGAGTACGAGTAGGCACTAAGTCTGCATTATATTGATATTGTCGGTAGAAGGCAGCAGCCAAATCCTCCCAGTTATGTACATCAGATCTTTCAAGCTGGTAGAACCAATCCAATTGCGTACCCGACAAACTATCTTGAAAAAAGTGGACCCATAGATCCTTATCAGAAGAATGAGGTTGGATCTTTCTGACGTAAGACCGCAGATGCATCTTCGGACAAGACAAATCATCGTATTTAGCAAATGTAGGCACCTTGAATTTAAGGGGAATCACAATCCCAGCAACCAACCCTAGCTCTTCGAAATCCAGCCCAGGTACTCTTTGTACCTCCATGGCTGCCAGTCGATCTTCCAGATTCTTATACTTATCGTCCGCAGGAGGGTACTGCTGCTCAGAATAATCTTCGTCTTCTTCTTCTTCCTCTTCTTCAGACTCGGAGGGCACTGCAGCTCCCTTTCCTTTGCCAACCCCTTCATCAGACATCGAGGGGAAATCCAGGACTCTTCTAGCTTGGTTCTCAAATCTTCTTCCCATAGTGACCACACCAACCCTTTTCTTTTTCTTTTTCCTTTTCCTTCTCTAACAGTGCTTTAAGGTCCTCTTGACCCTTTGCCAAGGTTATGAGGAGTTGTTGGAACTGCGAATTCTGTGCTTATAGATCTTTGACCGTATGCTCTATATCCATCTTGCTGAAATAAATAGCAGAGAGATAAGGAAACCTAGTGTGAAGACCTGTTTATGCATATGATGAATGATATGTATTCATGTAATGCATTCAAGGATTCAGAAATTCAAAGTTGTTGCAAACAAAAAGAACACACGTCGTATTAATAAGAAGAAATTTGTTAGTACATAAATGCCCCATGGGAAAAATATTACAAAATTCTAATGCAAAAAGATGTTGCGCATCCTCTTTGGTGCTATGTAGGTTTTGAGAGTTTGCTCTTCGTGAAGTAGCCGAGTGAGTTCCAAAACCTTCTTCTCGCTTGCGTAGAATTGGGCTTCGAAAGTATCGCGTTCTTATTTGAGTTGTATCCAACTCCTTTGTAGATCTTCGAGTGATGTTGGCATGTCAGGATGTAAGAGGGTGTATGGAACCTCTCCTTCCATAACAGGCTCTTTGATCATAGGCAGAATGTAGGGGTAAGGCATCATAAGACTCTGGGTGCGGGTTCGTACCCACTTGAGGTAAGGCTCAAGGGGGATGGAATTCTTGTGCCCCAGTGTCTTACTGTCCACCTTGTTAGGCATCCTCCAAGCTCGGATAAACCTTTGTCGAAGTCCTTGAGCGTCGTTTTCGAAGTCAAAAACCAAGTATGGAATCAGCATGTCATGAGGGTCATCCCTTCGGGCATACCCAAATTGTCTCAGAGCCAAACAGGGGTTGTAGGTAATGCCTCCCCTAATGCCAAGTAATAGGACATTAGGGAATTCCCTACAACGATCAATGATGATGACATTTTCTCTGGACCGAGAACACCAATGAACACCAGAATGTGTAAGAGTCATCAGCCGTTGTGACCACCTCAAGCCTTGTTCACTCTTTAAGACTGATTAGGGAAGGTGAGAAATAAACCACCTTGCTAGAAGAGGAGTACAGCACATGAGAACACCTGTTTTCCTCATCGTTCGTGTGTGAAATGAGTGGAGGATGTCCCCAAGAAATGTAGGCACAGGATTTTCTAGATATGAAAATCTTGACAGCATTCACATCTATAAGCTGGTCAGGGTTTGGGAACAAGACCAACCCATAGATGAGAAGTGCTACAATCTCCTCAAAAGCTTGCAGATCTAGAGAATTCCAACAGTCTTGTGCCTTCTCAAACAGAAACTTTGCCAAGAAACCCTTGACACCACTTCTGGTTTCCCAATGACCTTTGATATCAGATGGTTGCAAGTGTAAGGCTTGAGCAACATCTTCAGGCTTTGGTTCTCTTTCCGTACCATTGTAGGGTAGTTGATAGAGAATAGGAATCCTCAGGAGTTGAGAAAATTCCTCCAAAGTAGGCACTAGTTGGTAATCGGGAAATGTAAAGCAATGGTGTAGGGGGTCAAAGAACTGGAAGAGAACTTTCACCATGTCTTCTTCAATGTTGGAGTTGACCAAGTTGAGAAGTCTACCATGTCTTTCACCAAAGGGAGAATTCTCTGGAATCTTGGAAGTAAGCTCCTTGAGTAGAGGAGGGATTCTCACAAGGTTGACCTGAATAGTTTTCCTGCAAAGAGATTCCATTACCTGTAAAACAAGAACAAAGATGAAGATCCAAACCCTTGAAATGGTTAGTGGATGCATATGATGCTTTATGATGTTCATGATGTATGCACAAGTATATGTACAAACAAGTCACACAAGCTCCTAGTTTCAGGCTTGCATGGGGTTTCATAGGTAAGTACCCTCTTGAAGTTAGTTGGCTCAACCTGTCCTATAAATAGTAACTGGGTTCTAAGGAGCTCATATCATTGGATTATTTTCTGTGTTCATTGTTTCAGTTTAGCCACTTAACTGGCGACCGAAATATTCCAAGAAAACAACCCTCAATGACTGTAGTATCGAGTATCTACCAACTTCGGACTGCACCAAAGTTGGTCATCTCACTACCCCTAATAAGGCTAATATGGTCAAGTAAAGGTTCTAAAAGTCCATTAGTGCTTCATGACATCACTCAGCGGCCTCGTATTCTCTTTGATTGACTCAAAGGCTACCGGTACCCATAAATATGCCGCACTAATATAGCTATTGCTTCAACCATGTTGGTATACCCCGCACAGTTTCCACAACGTATTGCAATTTACCTATGAATGTTTCCCTAAAATCCGGGTGGAGGATTCAAACCCAATCAAGAGAACCAAATGTAAAGAAATCAAAGCAAACAAGATAAGCATGTAAAAGGTGATCTAAACCCTAAGGTTACTCCACTTTTAAGAGATTTCCCCAGCAGAGTCACCAGTTCTGTGATACAGTGGGAGAACTGACTTGGGATTTTGCGTTTGTATTCGCAAATGTTTCGGTTTAGCAAGAGTCGCCACCGACTTTTTATTTTATCCAAAGGAAAGGTCAAAAATCACAGGAAAGATCTTTGAGATGTTTTATTGGGTTCGGGGGGTAGATTATGAAAAGGGAAGGTGCAAGCACCCTTTTCATCCATGGTTTTCTATGGGCTCTTAGTTACTTGTTTAGATCACTTGCTTTTGCTTTGCAATTGTTTAAATGGTGCTTTGTGTGTGGTTTTGAAAGATGTTTTGAAAAGAGGCCATCGTTGTGGCAACCTTTGTAATGATTCTTGTTTGAATGTATACAAAGGGGTATTGTCTTTTGAAAAATATTTTTTCAATGTTTTGAAAGTTTT